>SCLH01000518.1:713216-726220 GCA_004367855.1 Oikopleura vanhoeffeni | reverse complement strand
CCTTTGGGTTAAGAATTTGCATTGAAGTGCTCCAAAAGACACATTTGAATACAATGGATATTTCAAATATTCGATAAAATTAAGAAAAGAAGAGTTTGCTCAATAAAAAACTGTAAAATTCAATCAACAAATCAGTGTGGGTTTCTGATGTGCCTTTATAATGAGTTTGGGTCACCAAAATTTTTTCGAAACGAATCTTAATTATAGAGCTCAAAATAATTTGATCCATTCCTAGTACTATGGTCCTGACATGCAATTTTTTCACATTTGAAATTGTCACATGATAAATTTGAGCGCTTTTTACAATTTGTTGGTTTTGTCCAATTGCACCGTTTTCTTGTTTCAAAGCATGGCTTTTTTTCCAAACTTCTCATGTCGAAAATTTCATCATTCGTAGGGTATTTTTCTTTAAAGATGTCGGAATAAAACTGTAGCATCGAATAATCAGTTAAATGCAGGTCGTTCTGTACTGCGTAAGCCGTTCTCGCGTTAACCGTTAAAAAAGTCATAACAGCCTCAATAAACCGGGACGTCCAGGAATATGTTTTTTGTGCCGTTTGAAAAATACGACTTGATTTATCAAATTGATCCACACTTGAGGGATTTTTTTAGATTGGGAGCTTTCGAGCGATAATCAACTTTATTTTGAAACCATTGAAAAAAATTTTGCAGAGGAATTTCGGCGATATTGGACATTTTCGACGATATTGACACTTTAGGCGATATGAGAACAAAAACTAAATTTCTAATCAAAAATGATAACGCGTAGGCTTTTGAATTTACGTCATATTTCGAACAATTTTCAAATTTTATAGAGTTTTACAATAGATTGAAATCAAGTTCATGAACAAATAAACGCTCCCACAAACTTTGTCTAGCAAAGGTTCAAAAGGGTGAATTTTGAAATTTAATCATTCATGACAAACAAAGACATCTTTGATATTAATTACAAAAACTTCGGCGATATTGACACTTTTGGCAAAATGGGCATTATAAATGATTTAGTCATAAATCTTGAAATTTTATGGATTTTGTGTAGGTTGGATATCAGACAATTAAAAAAGGGTTTTTTGTTCGCTCTCAATCTAAAAAAAACCTGCAAGCCAAACATCAAATTTTTATAAATTGCAGATATTCTTGGTCTTTTTGTTAACTCGTGTGGAACTTCTCCAGTGTGAAAGTTCGACAAAAAATGCACGGGCTCAGCTCCACTATCAAAAGGGTGCTGATAATGTAATTAATTAAGTGAAAATGAAGTAAATATTAGAAAATTTTCGAAAGTTACATATTTGTTTTCCAGAAGTTTAAGACGTAATAGTCGCTCATTTTATGTTGCCTTTCAGAAAAACAAAAATTTTCTCAAATTGGATAATACTTTCACTTTGACGATTTGAAATAAGGAATTTCAAAAATAAAAACAATTGTGGTTTTTAAATGTGTCAAGCTATTCTGTAGAAAATTTTTTCTGGTCCATTTTAAGATGGTAGGATTTATTTTTTTTAAAAATTTTCAAAAAAAAAATCGATTTTAATCAAATTTTTTAATCAAATCAATTTTTCGTGCTTTTACAGGTAGTATGTGATCCAGTTCTAGCGAGCCGTATGAAGTGCTAGAAGGCTGATTTTTTGGCCAGTGAAAATTAAGCGTTTTTCGGTTACCAGTTTTTTGGATTGAGGGTCGGCGACCAATATTTGACCTCTAATGACCGGTCAAAGTTCAAGGTCAATCTCAAGTTCATCGTATAGACTTGAAAGTACCCCCAAGAAAATCGGAAGGGTCGACTTTTTAATGAACGTATTAGCAACTATGGGTCAATAATGTTATGAGGTCGCTAGAGAGCAAAACTGGTCAACACCCAAGGTCAACCTCAAGTTCATCGTATAGACTTGTAAGTACCCTCAAAAGAATCGGAGGGCCAACTTTCTGATGAACGTATTAGCAACTATGGGTCAATAATGTACTTGAAAGGTCGCTAGAGAGCAAAAACTAGAGGCTAAAAAGTTTTTGCTCTCTAGCGACCCTTCAGTACATTATTGACCCATAGTTGCTAATACGTTCATTAGAAAGTCGACCCTTCCGATTTCCTTGGGGTACTTTCAAGTCTATACGATGAACTTGGAGATTGACCTTGAACATTTAGGTCAAATATTGGTCGCCGACCCTTAATCAAAAAACGGGTAACCGAAAAACGCTTAATTTTCACTGGCCAAAAAATCAGCCTTCTAGCACTTCATACGGCTTCGCTAGAACTGGATCACATACTACCTGTAAAATCACGAAAAATTGACCTTAAAACGATTTTTTTTGAAAATTTTCATAAAAAAATAAATCCTACATCTTAAAAGACCAGAAAAAATTTTCTACAAGATAGCTTGAACACATTAAAACCAATTTTTTATTTTTGAAATTCCTTATTTCAAATCGTCTTTGCAAATGATCTTTTCCTCACTCCCTTTTTCTTAAAGCGACATTTTGAAAGTTTGAAACTTTCATTAAATTACTTGGAACACTTCAAAATTGGTTCAGGCTTTGCATATAAAGTTTAGTTCAAATGCTACCCTGGCTATGGTCATAATAAGACGTACAAATAAATTGGGTATGCTCCAAACTGATACAAGTAAAATATTTTTTGACTTTTCTCCTGTTTTTCCTTTTGGGTGAATCGGCATATTACCTAATACAGTTAATTTGATAGTGAATATTCACTGTGTGATTCCAAAAACTGATGATAACAAAATTAATAATTGATAAAATTACATGCAAGAATTCAAAAAATTGTCGCATGGAAATTAGTTATATTATTTTCTCAACCTAAGAAATTGTCTTGAGTATGATTGTAAGCAAGGGTGCCTAATATTGGGACCGCCAATATAAGTAGGATTTGAACACGCGCTATAGAGATAGTAATCATTTTTAAGATGAACTTAGCTTGAGATAAGGATATGAACTGTAGGATATACAAATTAACTTATTAATTTATTATACCTTTGATCCAATTTTTTTGAATGGTTCCTAAATATGTAACATTCTTTCCTGTTTATACGAGCCACGCTGTCTAACATTGTAATATCCTGAAAATTAAATTTATTTTTGAAAATATGTTTCCTTCAAGTTTAAGCTCTCTCTGGTCACGCGTGACCAGATACTGTTTAATCGCAATTTTTGAGCTTTTTAGAATTTATGAATTAAGCATTTACAAAGTGGACAATCGTCTTTTTTAATATTGACGTTTGTGCTTTTTTTGAAAATTTCACTGTATTGCAGTACTAAAAGTTTAAAATCACTAAAAAAAATTTGGACCAAGATCAAAAAAATCTTCAATGCACGTGACCGTATATTCAGGAAATAAGGATGGCCAAAATAGAATTGTTTTATTCAAAAATTACTTTGAAAATAGTGACGTGGTTCTTTAGGAGCTTAAAAGACTTTTTTATTACACCGAAGTCCAAAAATAATTACGTGACTTTCTAATTGAGAAATAAAGTTTTGGTCAAACGGTAACGCAAAAGTACTAAAATTAAACCAACAAATTTTAAAACAAATAAAAAAATAACTTAAGAATTGTAAAAAATAACAGCATGTTTCAAAAATGTCACGTGTCTATTTTTTCGAAAAATACAAATGAATATATGACAATTTTTTAAACCGTGATTTGAGTATTTTTTCAAATACGCGCGAATATCGATAATTATGCCTTGGTAGTCTCAACACTTTCCTTGCTAAATATAAGTTAATAAGTGTTTAGACCTACCAAGGCATAATTATCGATATCGGTACTATATTTTTTACAAAAAATACTCAAAATTTTAGAAATCGGATAAAGATTCGCATTCTTAAAATGTTGTTATAATTTTAAATAAATCATTTATTCGTATAACTTATGCACTTATTTGTGAGAATCGTGCTGAGGAGAGAGTTTTAATTTCTTATCAGTATTTGATGCCTTTTTATAAATGTTTGTCCACATATTGTTTTCATAGGACTGGATCAAAGTTTTATAATTACATAAGTATTAAAGAAAAAATACATGTCGATAATAAGTCTTGAAAATGAATTAGAATAAATTCGAAACTAATTGATAATAAGTCTTCGGTTATACACTTGATTTAAAACGTCTTGACACGCGTGACCAGAAGCGCCCGTAGTGGCCCGTAGTGGCTACAATATTTTGCCATTCTGAGAGTTAAAATATGCCAATTAAAATAAGTGTCAGTTTTTGACCTTTATCGGTGACTAGCGGTATTCCAGGGGTCAAAATTTGGTCTTTTTATCAGTTCAACAATTATATCTATCTTTTCCATTTTTCTTTCAGATCCATCTCGACACAATAATAAAGCTTCCGAGTAGCGACATGAACAAAAAGATAAATTGTGAAGCAAAATGCCTTTATAAGTTAATGATATAATTTTTGTGCTCAAAATAATGATATTTTTTCTGATTAAGAGACTTGTGACCAAAGTGGCCAAAATCGACTTCCGGCACAAAACGGGGAGTCCCTTCTCGAGTTAAAAAAAGTTAACCCTTGGAGGCTCAAGACCATTTAATTCGGAAGAACTGAAGCCGGATTTGCCAAATGCTTTTCGAACCAAAAATTAGTTTCCGCGGTAAAAAACTTTTTGATTTCTTCATACTTGATTATGACTATACATAAATGTCAAACGTCAAAAAAATAATTTTGGAATTGACCTCAATTATGAGTCCATTTAAGTTGCTCTAGTTTTTTACTTTACAAAAAGAACGAAAGAAAGTTAGGATTTTTAAAAATGTTTTAATTCATTTTTCTCAGCAGTATTTGAGCTGTATTTCAATACTAATTAGCTTAAACCCTATACTACCTTTATAAGTGTTATTACTGCCAAAAAATTTGCCAAATAAAATTATTTTTTTCATACAATTCCATGAGTGCACTTTCATCTAAATAAATTCAAATATGTTAAAAAGCCTAGAAAGTACCACTCAATTACATTGAACCCTTTGGAGAAAATATAAAAAAGTGAAAAATCAGCGTCAGTCTTCCTTCGGTCAGCCGACTCTCGGGCGCCACCGCACTGCCCACCTTTTCTTTTATTCGCTCATAGCTAATGTAATCGAATCGCTATGTAAAATATAGTAAGAATGTACCAGGAGCCGCCAAATTAAAAAATGAGTAGTTAATTCCAGTAGCCTCACAATCTCTAAAAATAGCAACAACGTACCAGGAGCCCGACAAATTAAAAAATGAGTAGTTTAATTCCAGTAGCCTCACATCTCTAAAAATAGCAAACAACGTACAGTAGCCTCACAATCTGAAAATTAAGGTGAAATATCCAGGAGCCTCCGTAACGAATAAAATGGTAAGTATAATCCAGGAGACCCTCAAATCTTAAAACGATCTCTTTCATGGATCTGAGAGAAACGTAGGTAAGCTTAAAAATAAAATCTAGTAAAATGGACCAGGAGCCCCCGTAATCGATACCATGTGATAACTCACAGTGAGTTGCAACTTTCAAGTAGAACTGACATTGTTTTGCGGTCAATTCGAACGTTTATGTATTTTTGGTTACCAAACTTTTTTTATGATACATCACATTATCAAGAAAGTTACCCCGAGTAATTGTTCCTAATAAAATCGGATGCGTATAACTGTCCAAGCATGGCTCGACATAATATTTCAAAATACTAAAACAAATATTGAAGGGGCGTTGCAAAAAATGAGCAATTATTTTTTCTTGGAAAATTTGCAGCATGGAATTCAGCTGGGAAATAATTTTCGTAAATCATTTAATTCTTGAAGATTATATCCTCGAACTTTTTTCAGCTTTTAACCGCAAGCATTTTTCAACAAGTTCAATTTCTTGTTCTTGTGTTAAAATAGGTTTGAAAATATCTCTAGGAATTTCAGGGAATTTCTCTGTCAAATTTCCGGAGCAATTTGAATAAAATTTCCGGCATTCTCAAAAATATTCTTCTAGTCTGATTTCAAAACTATAGGGGTTTGACGTAATATAGTGCTAGAGGGCAATGAGCAAAGTTCAGCTGCTATTTTTATGAACCGATCATTTCCTTAATTAATAATCCTGCTTGATTATCGGCTGAAGATGGGAAAATATTCGGTTGAACACAGCGGGCCGTCCGTGTGTCTTTTTCCGACAAAATTTTAAGTCAAAGGGACGAACCATTTTACATTTCAGATAATCTTATTTATTTTTTGTTGTTATACAATTGTTGGTACCTATGTTAAGTTTTTGTCTTTTCATAAAATATTTTTATAACTAGTTAATTTTTATAGATATCTATAGTAATTTCTTTAAATAGTTAACATTTTCAAAGTAACTAGTTGGCTTCAAGTACTGTAAGACTTGCATTATGCTTTTTTTGTAGTTCAATTTGATTTGTAAACACAAATTAAATAACAACTTTTCAACTTGTAACAAACTTGTGAAAGAATATAAAAGAGTACGCTTGGAGAGAAATTCAAGCTAATTAAAAACACCTCCAAAAAAACTTGTTCCAGTAGAAGAGTTTGTACTAGTTAGGTGTGTACTATTTAGAGAGCGACTATATTTCAATCGTAAAATTCAGGTTATTTAGAACGAGCTAAAAGAAACAAATATTATTGCAACCGTGTAACGATTCGTGTTCAGACAGAATATTTTGTGTTTTTGAAAATTCAATAAATCATTTTTGTGAGATGTCTGTATCAAAATTTTTGAAGTGATAAGATACTTCTAATTGTAAGCTAATTTATGACGTTTTACACCCAATCTTACAAAATTAAGCGAAATTGAAACAAAAGTTCGGGAAAGAACTGCGTTATTGAAATGGAAAAAACCCAGATGCTCCAGTGCAGGGGTATATTATCGAACTTTCTCCAGTTCCACGAGATTCATTCAAAAGTCGTTTATATCCCAAATGTTATAGCGATTTTCGATGAAATTAACCAGTATGGTGTTGCTATTCACACAAGTATGAAAGAGTATAATATTGATGACTTAGAACCTGGACAGCATTATAGAGCGGAAATTATCGGAGTCATTCAAGGCAGATCAGTAGATGAGGAGAGTTTTGAATTTACATTTTTTCACATTGATAACTGATCTAAAAATTTATTCGTCAATCGCATGTCGAATCTTTAAAATCATTTTCACCAGAAAAAATCGAAATAATTTAGGAAGATTAGAAACAATATCCTTTTCCCAACCTAAGTCCATCTTAAAAATGCCTACTATCTCTACAGCGCGTGTTCGAATCCACAAATGAATGTATTAGTGATCGTCTTAGTGATTGATTGAGTGATACACACCGATTACTTTGGCGTCCCAATATCAAGCACCTTGCCTATAATCATACACAAGACAATCACTAAGACAAAATTAGTGGATTCGAAGACGAGCTATAGAGATAGTAAGCATTTTTAAGATGGACTTAGGTTGGGAAAAGGATACTGACTCTTTTTTAAATGATAAAGGGCCCGTATCGCCGGCCTAAATCACTAAAAAAACCTACTGTAGTTTCACGATTTTTAGCTTAAATTCCTGCCAGTGGCAATATCGCCGAAATGCGTGGGGCGTTGAGGTTTTATAAAAATTACTTTGAGTGCGTCATGAATGACGTCATATTGCAAGATTAATTTTTCAAATCTCCTTTTTTCAATTTTTATTCGACTGAGTTTGGTGGAGTACGTAATCTCACATTATTGGTAATTTACTGCAATTGAAACCTATTGTAAAACTCGTATTAAAATAAAAACCTTTTTAAAAATTTGAACGTCATTCCGAACGGCCCACGCCGTTTGTATTTTTGAAAGTATTTTTTTTGTCGCCAATATCGCCGTTTTTTCTGAGTGATTTTCGAAAAGCTGTCTCTGAGTGAATTTGACCGGGCGAAAACATAATGTAATAGTAATTTCTAAAAAACTTGCATTCAAAACGTTCCTGAAGGATGTTATGACTTCCACCAACGATCACAGAATTTTTCACCGATCTAGATCAGATTCAAGATTTTAAAAACTGTGAGCATTCAACAGATGCTGTAGCATTAAATGGCGAAGACCTACTGCTAACATCACACACTACGATCTCACGTTCCACGACCTAAAAAGACAAAACTTCATTCTGAAAGAAATCGCGAAAGCTGGACACAACATTTAATTTGAATGGATTATTACCAGGGNTTTTTATTCGTGGTTTTTTAACTCTCTATAAAAAATCATGCAGAATCACATACATACATGTATATAAAAATTATATATAAATGTGGCGTGCAAAATATTTTCTCTGACTTGTTACGAAAAATTTTAATATTTGTTCTGATTTGTGTTTTATTTGTTTAACGTAATTCAGCAGTCATGAACAAATATCAAATAAGTAGCCAGGTAACACACTTTTGTTATTTGTTCGCATTAAATTGTTTGAGTTTGATGATATATCCTTTGCCCAACCTAAGTCCATCTTAAAAATGCTTACCATCTCTATAGCGCGTGTTCGGATCCCACTAATGATGTCTTAGTGATTGCTTGAGTGATAACACACCGATTAACTTTGGCGGTCCCAATATCAAGCATCCTTGCCTATAATCATACTCAAGACAATCACTTTAGTTGTCTTAAGACAACATTAGTGAGATTCGAACACGCGCTATAGAAATAGTAAGCATTTTTAAAATGGACTTAGGTTGGAAAAAGGATATTGAGTAAATATTCAAAAATTGACAGTGAAATTTAGT
The DNA here is from genome assembly GCA_004367855.1 of Oikopleura vanhoeffeni. Classification (NCBI taxonomy): domain Eukaryota; kingdom Metazoa; phylum Chordata; class Appendicularia; order Copelata; family Oikopleuridae; genus Oikopleura; species Oikopleura vanhoeffeni. The sequence continues at coordinate 717,517 of SCLH01000518.1, read as the reverse complement.
TAGAAACCGAAACAATTTTTGAAGCAAAAATAATTTAATAAAATTTAACCGATCATAAAAATTGTTAACTTTTTCACCCGAATTTCGTCTAAAAGCAATTTTTGTCAGACGCTTTGTTATTTGTGTATGCTCATTTTTTTGCGTTATAAAATAAGAATAGCATTTTAATTAATCATTTTTCAAATGTCATTTTGAAATTTCAAAAAAGCTCGTTTTAATCTCTCAGGAATGTTTTTAATCATACTTTGTAAAACATTTGGCCATTTCGCAAATAAATCCTCGGAGGAGATAGATTTTATAGTCTTAAATTGTCAAAAACGTCGGCTATTTACCGTTCTGGAATTGTTGAGTCGCCGAATCAGATAAAGCTCGTCTTAAAAGATTGGCATACTTCCGTTACGTGTTCTGTGAACATTTGATAATGTCTAGGTTCTATGATGTCTTGGAGAAGATAGATCTTGCAGTTTCGAAAATGTCATCTTAGTAACGTACTTTTTACTCAAATCAAGGAGAGATCTACAAATAAAAATTTTCGTTTTTTTTCATAAGCTTTTACTTTTCAAGATATATCACCGTGAATATGCACAATCAGCCAAGCAAACCTCCTTAAGGGGGTGGTTGTCGCATTTTAAGGCAAAAATGGGGTTTTCAACAATGACCATATTGTAGCATACAAATCGCTCGACCATTTAAGATATTTAACTCTCTGATATATTTGAACAAAAATCTTAGCAATCTTAAAAATAAAATCAAATCAGAAACGTGCTTGACAAAATAACGGAATATTTTTTTCAAAATGTATCTCTCCCCTGAGTTTTTTAGGGTACGAAAGTGATTTTATGACTACAAATTAACGGCGGACGAACGTGATCAAGAACACACGCAAGTTGGATTTTTTTGTGAGAATTCTTGAATTGCTCGTCACAGTAATGCGACAAAAACTGGTATTTTGAGACCTTGTTTAGGAGTCTCAGTCAAAATGTAAGTCTCCTCCCTGGATTTAAACAGTCCACAAACACATTCGAAACTTGAATATAAATGGTGGCATTGGCGTGGAAGGAGTCCGTGCAAAGGACACTTCCAAGTTTATTTTTGTCTACAATTCTGACGTTTTTTTGATAAATCGTGTATTTGAAATTTCCAAAAATCAAGTAAATTTCTACTTTTTTTATACGAAAATATTTTTTGAAGCGTCATCAAAAAGTGCTTTCCTAGCCATGTATCAAAAATAGAAGACGAGTAACCGAAAATGCCTTGTAATTTTTCTATTATTTTTCCATAAAAAAGCCGCATAAAAATAAAATTGAGAAAATTTGTTTTTAGAGCCTCATTTTGCCACGACCACCCCCTTAAATCATCCAAAAATGGTGAAAAATGTTTGTAGACACTTTTCTTTGAAATTCATTATAAAAATTGGCGATTCCATTCAAAAAATATACTCGAAAATTTCATTTTCACGACATCTGACAGCCTATCTGGTGCGGCAGTGGTGCCTCCACGGAACTTTTTCTATGCTTCCAATGGTTTAGCATTATGAAATGAGGCTTCACCTCAAAGATTTAGGATTAACCCCAGCTAGAAAACATTTGTTTTCAAAATTTTTATTCGAATTTGTTACTCGTTAAAAATTTTTACAAATAAAAAGCAGGTAAATTATTTTTGTTTCATTTATTATTATTATCATTGTCACAGGCTGGTGGTCCTTTAGAATCAACTGATAATTTATTCATATATTTGGCCATAACTTTGTCAGTATTGTTTCGTAAGAATCTTTGTCGTTCATCTTCCTTGACTCTAGCATCATCTGCAATCTTCTGGAAAAATTGTGGAATTTGTGAATTAGAATCAACCAAATATTTCATCAGAGTTGGGGCGAAAAATTCATCTTTTTTGGCATTAAAGTAAGAAACGCTACGGAACCGACCAGTTTGTCCAGTTCTGCCAGTACGCCCAATTCTAAAGAAAAATTTTGAGAAAATTCATTTTTCAAATACTGAATGACTCATTCGCTTTTGGTGATTCTGAAACCAAATTCCGGTTAATTTAAATCATGTATCATTGTTGAACCTTGAAAACTCAGGGAGGAGATACATAAAAAAAAATTCACTTTTTCAAGCACGTTTCTGATTGGACGAGCCATCCGTCACTTTCGATTTTTTTAGGATGCAAGATTTTTGTTTAAATTGCAACGATTTGTACTTTTGCGACAATTCGCTATTGAAAACCCCTTAAAATGCGACGACCACCCCCTTAAAACGACAATTTTGTGCTTAAGAATAAATTAAGAATTATTTAAAAAGTGAAATTTAGGTTATTTACTATATGTATTGGTCAAATAGTTTGAAACGCCGAAAATAATGCACCTTGTAACAAGGTTCTTGTTTCTGCTGAAAACCGAGCTGTAAACTCTTCAAAAAAGGTCACTTTTTTGGGACCGTGCTATTCGCCAAATTTCTAAAACTATTAGCCCGCGTGTTGGCCTGAAAAGGCTAATGTGGGCAAATGAGATTTCCACTTATTTCCACTAGGCGTTTCAAACTATTTGACTCAAATAGTTTGAAATTCCTAAAAATCATGCGTTTGCAGAAGAAAAAAAAATTTTGGCGTGTTTGTCAATATATTTTTCGTGCTAAAAATTTTCAAACAGTCAATTTTGGGTACAATAGTAAATTACTATTGTACCCAAAATTGACGTTTTGAAATTTTTTAGCACGAACCAGGTTATCTGGTTTTAAATTATTGCGCGAGCATCGAATAGCTTTTAAGTTAACCTACGCAAATCTCACTTTAATACCATAGAATATTGAGATTTGTGTAGGTCAACTTTAATCCTCGCACCACCCGCAAAAAAGCTGTGACCGCACTATAAATTCCCAGATAAGTAATTTAAAAGTTATTGATAAAAATCCACAAATCAGCCTACGCAATTTCTCGACTAATTTTTTTCATGATATTAATAATTATAATATCAAAAAGACCTTTGGATTTTTTTTCTAAAATCAATTCCCATATTATTTACCGGTAAATATAATGAGCACGAATGGTTGCTAATCTTGTAGAATCTGGTACCCCATCTTTTAGAGAATATTTACACTGCGGAAGTTGATAGTTAATCACCAACGAAACTCCTTTGATATCTAAACCTCGAGCGCCAAGTGATGTAGCAACAAGTATCTGTAATTTACCGCGGTTAAACATATCGACCGCGTGACTCCGTTCTGCTTGCTAAAAATATTTAAATTTTAAAATGAGTATTAAGGAGGTTGTATGTTCCATAGGTATTTTTTCCAGTTTCTTCGAAAAAATCATGAAAACAATTCAAATTAGTGCTTTGGTAAACAATTTATAAAAAAATAACAAAATGAGCGCGGAAATTTCAAAAATGTTTTTAATTATTATGTTTGAAAGCCAAAATTCAGCTTTCGATTTTCTAATCAAGCTCTGGAGCGCCCCTGGTTGAAATTAGGAAATACAGTATTTCAAATACCTTTCGAAAATTTTTCTTTAAATCGTTACAAAAATGTTATGTATATTTAGTTTGGTAAGGAATAGTTCACAATATTAACCGTTTACTGGGAAAATAGCTTTCAATTGATTTCAATGTAAAAAGTGTTCGACAAAACATAATTTCATAAAAATTATAAGGGTTAAAAAATTATAGGATTATAAAAATAAGGGTTAAAAATTATAGGATTATAAAAATAAGGGTTAAATCTTACCGTTCGATCACTGGTCAAGAAATCAGTGATATTCTCGAATTGCGGTTCTGACCAGATTCTTCGAGCTAAAGGACCCACTGATTTTTTAGCTTCCAAAAAGATCAATACTTTCCCTGGAAGTGTTTCGTCCAAAAGTCCCAGAAGATGTTGAAATTTTTTGCTATTACTTGCATCTTCGATCAATTCTTGTTCAATTAGTTCATTTATTGATGTATTTATAGTTCGACCATTTTGCGTCATTCTATTTTTTGAATTTTAATACTTTACGACAAAATTTTAGATTCAAAAAAATTAAAAAAAATATTTTATTTCCTAAATATCACGTGTAAACATTTTCAAAATAAAATTCGGCATTTTTTCACAAAAATAATTTTTTTCACTTTGCGATATTTTTCACTCTCTCATTACAGGGTGTAAAACCGTCGAACGGACTTCTTTTTGTTTAAGGGGGTGGCATCGACTCGGCAGACTGGATTCAATTTAACTTACGAAATTAATTAGTTGGCTTATTTTTTCTGCTTATTATCGTTAGCTGAACCAGAATAAATGTGCATCTACTTATAAAAATAATTTTTGCCTATT
>SCLH01000518.1:690836-711577 GCA_004367855.1 Oikopleura vanhoeffeni | reverse complement strand
CGTTTGCAAGAATGGACACTTTTATTGAAGATAATAAATAAAAAAATAAATTTTCACATTTTTTTTTCTTTCATTTATTGCTCTGAAAAAATGTACCAATCTGCCGGATCGATGCCACCCCCTTAAACTCATTATTAAATATTTCATTGTCTCAAAAGTTTTAAAAGAGAAAATTGAAAAATGGTCTGATTCTGATATTTATTTCTTTGAGTATTTTTTAAATTTGTGTGGTGGTTTCGAGAAATCTAGGAACTTAATCGGATGAGCTTATACGAAAGCTTAAATCCGAACGGTTTGGACACCCTATCTTCAAATATAAATTCAGTTCGGTTAGATATATTTAATCGAAGAAGAACGAGCATCCGAAGTCAAAGGCGGCTAATTAATCCGGCTTTTGAAAACGACTCATTTGATTAAGTTTTAAGATAGTTCAAACTGAGCACAAATACTTAAAAAAAAAAATTTACAAAAAAATGGTCCGAGTCAGACCATTGTTTCCAATTTTTTAACAAAAACTGATAATTAAACAATTTGAGTAATCTTAGAAAAAAAACCTTTAATGATCCGATTCTGACCAATTTTTTTCTATTTTATTATTCACTAGATATTTGTGCTCAGTTTGAGCTATCGACTCGGGATGCTCGTTCTTCCTCGATTGAAGATATCGAAGATTATACTTGCGCGTTGCTGAGAATGCCACCGTTATAACTGTGACGTCAGACCGATCAAATTTTTTGAACCAAAATTCAGTTTTTAATTTTTTTAGGCTGATAAAAATAAATAAGAAGAAAGTGCCAAAAATTTCAATGATTATTTTCCGAAATTTATACGTTCGAAGAGAGCCCTTTTGTTACTTGAATGTATAAATTAAAAATCCAAAACTTCGAGTTTCTGATCGAATTTTAACTGTTGTTTTATAATCTCTATAAAACAGTTTTGAGCTCGATTCAATGGACGGATCGAAATCTGCTGAATACATCATGATTTGACAGTTTGGGAACTTTTGAGAACGAACAGGAACTTTTGCGGAATTGAGATTTGTAAAACCAAATTTTTGCATAAACGCACCAATATCGTCTCGGAAATTTACATTGAAAAGTTCGTCCGCCTCGTCGAAAACCAAATGGCTCAAGTTTTGTAAATCTAGGGCTTGCCGCTGAATCATAAAGTTAACAAAACCCAAGGTGGTGACCATAATATTGCATCCGTCAGATCCCTTCACTAATTTTCTAAGCTCTTTCGAAGTGATGCAAAATTTGAAAATTATTTATTCTTGTATATATCCCCTATTCACACTTTTGTAAATATCCCGGCCCTGATTAGGAAACGTAGTGTGTAATTAAGGGCCTTTCACCGACAGATCAGGAATATTTGAAAAAATGCGGAATCAAAGCATTTCATTGGTCAAATTGACTACATTTAAGCCAATGAAATCGGCGTATTCTGCAATACAGCGTTTTGATTGGGTGATGATATCCCGCGTTATTTCTGATACAAATTTTGTATCATTAAAATATCCTCGATTTCTCAACGGAGGGCCTTAATCCATATATCATATATATCTAAGAAGGGCCTTCAGATTCACGTTCGCGACTGACCCTTCTTCTCGTGCGCGAAGAAGCATGAGATCCCCTTCAGTAGTTGTTGGCAATGGGCAACAGTGAGGGCAAATTGCCCAATATGGGCAACACTTTTAAGCGTATTTGAATTTTTCACAGCTCTCAGGGCAATGGGCAACACACAGGAGAATTCGAAGAGCAAATTTCCAATTTTGAACATTTAAACCAATTTTTTTAATACAAAATATGAAGAACTCCTGTGTCTCAAATTAATCAGGAAAAAATCTGTAGAAGATACGCCAATAAAATTAGTGCGAATTTTTTTAATTTCTTATGAACAAAACCTATGAGAGCAAATTGTGGGCAACACTCCATTATGGGCAACACTTTTGGCCTAAAGCTCGTGTTTGCCCAGTGTCAACAACTACATGAAAACTGTAATTTGTTTTTTAAACTGTACTATATGGAAGAAAGTGATCTCTCTGCCCAGCGTTGCGTGTTTGAATCTTCCTTTCAAAGCCCTGATTGGTCAACGCCGTTATTTTTAGATGGCCAAAATCTGGTTGAGAAAGTGACATTATGAGGTCACGTTTGAAAGGACTGCATATCCTATTCAGAGGGAGTGAACACAAAAATCGAGAAAATGTACTAGACTGGGAAATAACTGTCCCTGATTGGCCGACAGCCAGCCTGTACTCTCACCCATCGCTTAAAATACCTATCGTACACCGCACTGATATCTCTCTCCGGCTTTTGTGTCCACTTTCTCTGAACAGGATATGTATTATCTTCTTTATAGCAAAGATTATCCTTTGGTAAGGCATCTAACTCAAACCAATCAAATCACATGCTTCTCAAAACAAGTTGACAACCGTGTGATTGGTCACTATCTTTTCTGACATCACAGTTATGACGCGTGAGTGAGAAAGGTTACCTAAGGATAATTTTCGATATGACTGGCTTTTTTTTATCGATCTCTTTTTTGAACGAAATTTATTAATAATTTGAAATGTTGGATTAAGTTTGGAAATTTAGTAGTTTCTGGCTATTGAATCACTTTTCCTTGTAGTTGTCTATGTTCTTTACTTATAAAATTTTGATCCCGATAAAACGACACACATTTCATCTTAGATCCTTGGTACAATTTTCGAATAGTTTCAGCAACTTTTTATTGGGTGATCGATATCTTGAGTTTAAGATAAATAAATCTTTTAAAAATAACACTATATTATAGACTATAATTTATAGTGACTATAAGATATTAATAAAATATCTACTGTTTAAAAAAAATCAGGAATATTTCAGGTTATCAATAGGTAAAATTGCCATGAAATTTTTTTTGGAAAATTTTTGCCTGAGAATATTTATACTGACTGAGTGGGTAAACTTTAGATTTGCAAAAAAATGTTTTTTTATCAGCAAATCATGCTGTTAAAAGTTTAATAGAATAAAAATAACCGGTTATTTACGGATTTGTGACGTTATTCAAATAAATATTGCGGAAAATTTAACTATGCTCATTTTAGCCTGCAAAACGGTTTATGGCTTATGCGGTGATTTTTCAGGTGTAAAAACCAAATTTACGAGTTAATCCCCGAAAAATTACATGACAGTATGTACTTTTTTCTCTTACAAAATCTCAATGCCGACACCTGAACCCTCCCTGCTTACAACCTACTGAGTTTGAAACTAAGTATTCTCAATCGCGGGGAGAGGGTCATGTGTCGGCATTGAGATTTCGTAAGAGAAAAAAGTACATACTGTTCTGTAATTTTTAACAAATCATTTTCAACATTTTTTCGCGGAAATTTCAGCTAGTTTTGCTGACCCATACCTTGTAGAGTTAACTCCCTCGTTGGAACCATAATTATTGCTTCTGGGGCTAGTCTAACAACTTCGTCGGCCTCATGAAATTCTCGAAGTCTAGTATTCCATTTTTGTTTATATTCCAGTATTGAATCCGATCTCTTGACATTCGATTTCCATAAGTGGTCAACAATCGGGATTGCGTAACACATTGTTTTACCGGAACCTTTAAATTGTAAGTGAAAATTTTGGCATTCAAGCCCAAAAAATTGTACACGGATTCATTTGTAGATATAATATAGAGGAATTCGAGACACCTAATTTATTTTTATTCTACCTTAAAAGAAAAAAAAGAGAGATTTGTTGTCTTGTGTGTCTCAATTTGGTACATAAGCGACATATGGATCTCCACCCGAATGCGTTCGGGAAGCCCGATTCAAATATTGCTAAACTTTAGGGGTGATGTAGTCGGCTAATTGGCTGAAATTAATATGCTCAAGCAAAGGAGCGTTCACCTCAGCCAATCATCTCCACGCATTTAGCATCATTTGAATCGGGCTTGTCGACCGCAGATCGGGTGAAGATCCATATCGTTTTTATCAAACGAATGTGATGAAAATAAGCACAATTCGCTTAGCACAACCGATTTATTAATAAGATGCGAAAGTTGAAAAAAAATAAAATTCTTCAGGAAGTCTAAAAATCCAAAAAATTGTCGTAAATTTTTTTTTGATCAATTTAGAGTCTAATTTCTGCGTGATTTAAAAAAATAGTCTAAATTTTAGACTATTTTTTTAAATCACGCAGAAAAAATTAACAAATACTCTCGGCGATATGGAGACAGAAATAAAGTTCTACGTTCAAAAATGAAAAACCCGTAGGCGTTCGAAATGACCTCATAATTTTTAAAAGTTTTTCAATTTTAAAAAAAATTTAACAATTGGTCCAAATGAAGTAACCACGAAAATGGGTATAAATTAAGTACTCCTGGAGTACCACTCCATCAAACGCAATCAAACAAAAATTTAAAAAGAAGATTTTGGAAATTTAATCTTAAAAAATGACGTCATTTATGACGCACACAAATAAATTCGTAATGAAAACCTCAAACGCCTACACAAATTCCGCGATATTGGCACGTTCGGCGATATGGGCGTCAGAACTATTCCAGCTAAAAAATTGCGTAGGTTTTTCGGCGGTATTGGGCCGGCGAAATGGAGCTACCCCCTGTTTTTTGCAGAAATTTATTAAAAATCTGAGTTTTTGGCAAAATGATCTTTAATGGAAGCGATTTGTTTCTTTAAAAAAAGCTCATTTTTATAACAAAAAAGTAGTCGGTGTATCACCTGTGGCACTGATGCAATTGATATCTTCTTTTGCCAAAGCTGGTTTGAGAGCGAATTCTTGTATTGGAGTTGGAGTAACATGTTTGCCTTATTCGGGATGTACATAAATAACAATGAGACTAGGGTGTCACAGGACGAGGCTAATATAGAGACTAAGAAAGGCATCACAAATTCTAGGAGACCATCTCAGTTTCGACATTTTTTCTGAGTTGAATCGTCCTGTGACACCCTAAATGAGACATTAAAAAATAACGAATTCAACGAAAGAATTTATATCGCTCATATCGACATCGATATGGAAATAAAATCTGGTGAAAACAAAGACATCAAATTTGAACATGATTTCAAAAGCCCAAAAAACTTTTTATGTCCCGAAATGGTTTTTCACCAGAATAAAAACCAAAAATAGATTTAATATGAACTCGGGCATCGTAATCGATATGGAAATTAAATCTTCTGAAAACAAAGATATCAAATTTAAAAATAATTTCAAAAGCCCAAAAAACTTCTTCTAAGACATTGCGTGCCGCGACATACCGTTTCGGCGAAAATATAAAAAATCTTGCTACAAAGAAAAGGTACTGCTTGAAATATCATATCATTGGTGGACAGCTTCGATGCCCACTCTCTGATTTTTAAATAAATTTGCACCTTCGTAATTTTTTATGTGGCTCCAAGGGTAAAAAAGAACTCTTGGTTCTGGAGCATTAATTTTCTGAAGATTAATTTTACGTTTCAAAAGTTAAAACTTCAAATTTAGCTAAAAACAGCCGTGATTTTTCTCATCTAATTGCTTGACCCTGTTCCTAATTTGAGCTCTTTCAAATTCAACAAATTTTCAAGTAAATTCGGATGAAGATTCAAATCCTTGAAAGATTTTGCATAACTTGAATCTTCGTCCCAATTGCAGTCAGGATTTCCATTTGCATATCCTACGTAAATTGTGTTGTTCATTTTATACGTTTTATAGATTCTCTAAATTCTTAAAAAAAAATTTTGATGGTAATTTTGCGTAAGAGAGCCATAAATTTTCAAAAAAGACTAAAAGTTGGAAAAAATTCAATTTCATAAAGAAAATTTGAAGGGTAAAAGTTTTTAGAAATTCCTGAAATTTTGCAAAAATTTTCTGTGAGACCTTATCTACCATTAAACAAATGGACAAATATGAAAAATCACAAGAAAGTTTAATTCTTGAAATTTTAATTTTCAGCCAATTTGAATTTTTCATTCTCTAGTAACTAGAGTCTAGTAGTTGATACCCATATCCTTATTCACACTTTTGTAAATATCCCGGCCCTGATTACGATACGTAGTTTGTTTTAATCAGTAGGGCGGGGTAGTTACAAAAGTGTGAATAGGGGATATTAGGTCATTTCCGGTCAAATGAAAATCTTGAATTTTGAAAAAAAATTGATAAATCTCGAAAATTTTTCAAAATATTTTTCTCAAAAAATAATTCGGAATGGCAGCCTTGGATTTTTTAAACCGCTCTTAGTCTCTATTTTGGCCTCGACAGTTGACAGGCTAGATGGTATAAGAATGAATCGAAAAAAATATGAGTTTTACTAAATCATCGTTCAATTAAATGAAATTTAGTAACTAAATCTAGAAGTAAACAGAAAAAACTCGATAACATTCTCAATGTTTGATTCTTTTGACGAAAAGTTCACACGAATCAAAACACTTTCATTTTTGAAAAACACCATCCTGTTCTTTGGATTATCAAAAAAGTTCAGTTTTATATTGGGGTAGGTCTGACTACAGGGGGGTGCCGCGTAATGTTAGAAAGTTGTCGCCCAAAAAGCCCGGACTATATCGCGTATTCCGACTATACGCGTTACTGTTCGGACTTACGCGTACTTTGGGAAATGTGCTCTGATTGGTCATTTGTACAATTAGAGTTAAAACATTGGTTAAAATGGCCAAGAGCAAGAATTTTGTGATTTAGGAATTTTTACATATATTCTAGACTAAATGTCGGAGTAGACCTTGATTTCATTCGTAAAAATTGAATAGAAGGTAATTTAAAAAAAACAGGAATTCAAAGAAGTTCTGCAAAGAAAAAAAAGACCACTGCTAAAAATCGAATCTTATCAGTCGAAGAGAAATTAAGGCTTGAAGTCCGCAAAGAAAACTCTACAAAAAATCCTGAAGGCTACCTTGGGGATATCAAACAGCATTTTTTCTTGAACTCAGCGGGATTATAACAAACACGACCGCTTGCAAGAATAATTAAAAAATAAAAAAAATATTATTGCTCTCTAAAGGAAAGGTAATAACGCGAAATAATATACTCAGATTAATTACTATATTATTACTAGCTACCTTCTAAACGTCCTGCAGTTACTCAAAACCGTCTTGACCAAAATATACAATCATAAGTTTTTAACGTATTTTAACCTAAAAACAGAAAAAAGACTATCAGTAAAAATTAGCAGTTGTTCACATGTGAACTACGACACCGTTAAGTGCACTTTGTGAACTTTGCTAGGACGCGTTCTCGACGTCTGAAAAAAGCCCTATCTTTTTCCTATAACGTATACGCGCAGCACACAGGCAACGAAGAATTTATTTGTGCAAAGCGATAGGTTTTGCGGAGGCTTACGTAGGTTTGTATCTCGTGGTCCAACTATACGCGTTAACTATAGCCGCACCCCCCTGTATTAACTAAACGGCCTCAAAAATGATTTGTGTTGGTCTCGTGGCATCGCATGATAGGTTTTCCGCCAGAGGTCGTCAAGGTGGTTTATCGAGTGATTTTGATAAAACAAGGTTTTAAAAGTTTATTTTAAATTTAATTTTTTTATATTAGATTTGAGTCAAATATGACCCGAGAACCTAATTATAGTAGGTGACACTCTCACCTAAGTAAGCACAAAAATATTATCAACGTGGTCAAAGCTTCTCACGACAAGTATACAAAACTATAGACATGTTTCATAGAAGGCGCTAACGGGGAAAATGATTTTGCTCTTACACCTCTTGTGAAAATCAATTGTCTAGGATTTATATCAAGAAAGTTAACAAAGCCGAATTAAAGGGGTTGGATATGCCATTGTTGCTGGGATTTTAGCTGTTGTTAATCCCTTAGGAAGAAGGTTGTTATTTCCTAGTTTGGTCTAGTACATTATGTATGTTAACTAGTACGAATTACTAGATCAAACTAAAAAATAACAACCTTCTCTAAAGGAATAATAGTTTTTTTTAATTATCAAACCTAAAAAATTAAGAAAATGTTTCTGTACACTTTGATAATAATTATATGATGGTTGATACTATTATTACTTTTTAGAGTTGAATAATTTTAATGTACAAAACTCGTAAAACATTACTAAATGATTTGGAAATCCATTTATCCCAGCGCTAAAAACTCAAAAAGTCTATATGAAATTTTTCGAAAAAGGAAGGAACAAACTTTGTAACAAAGTTCACGTCAAAATTTCATATTTACTTGACGTTTTTTGTAAATTCTAAAACCCGCTTTTCCTAACTATTGTTTTCTTCTTATCCTCATTAAATGCCTTTAATCATAAGTCTGGGTTAACAGATTAACTTCTTGAATCACGAGTTAACGAGAATTGCATTTTGCTATTTTATTACAGGTTCAATCATATTTTTAATCAGAATTTTTGGTGAANAAAAAAATATGAGTTTTACTAAATCATCGTTCAATTAAATGAAATTTAGTAACTAAATCTAGAAGAAAACAGAAAAAAACTCGATAACATTCTCGATGTTTGATTCTTTTGACCAAAAGTTCACACGAATCAAAACACTTTCATTTTTGAAAAACACCATCCTGTTCTTTGGATTATCAAAAAAGTTCAGTTTTATTAGGGTAGTATGACTATACTAAACTGGCCTCAAAAAATGATTGGTGTTGGTCTCGCGGTCATCCGATGATAGGTTTTCCCGCCAGAGGTCGTCAAGGTGGTTTATTTGAGTGATTTTGATTTAAACAAGGATTTAAAAGTTTATTTTAAATTTTAATTTTTTTATATTATATTTGAGTCAAATCATTAGACCCTAAAACTTTTATCTCGGATTCGGTCGGGTGATTTTATTATTCGTAGAATACAGTATGTAACCTTAAATTAATAGAGTGACACAATGTGTCAGACACATCTCACTCGAAAGTACCACCAAAAGATTCATCGTGGTCAACTTTCTCAATCTTTTCTCACGGGCTTTTTTTGATCAGGCGACGGAACAATTCTAGAACGCCAAATAACCGACGATTTTTCACAATTTCAGACTTCAAAATCTATCTCATCCTAGGATATATTTGCAAAATAGCTCAAATTTTTATCAAGTATTCCCAAGAACAATTGTAAAAGACTCTCATGGGCTTTTTTGCAATTTTCAGCTAAAACTCGAAATATGATTTTTTTGGTCATTTTCCAAAAAATTTCCGAAAAAAAATATGAGTTTTACTAAATCATCGTTCAATTAAATGAAATTTAGTAACTAAATCTAGAAGAAAACAGAAAAAAACTCGATAACATTCTCGATGTTTGATTCTTTTGACCAAAAGTTCACACGAATCAAAACACTTTCATTTTTGAAAAACACCATCCTGTTCTTTGGATTATCAAAAAAGTTCAGTTTTATTGGGGTAGTCTGACTATACTAAACTGGCCTCAAAAAATGATTTGTGTTGGTCTCGCGGTCATCCGATGATAGGTTTTCCCGCCAGAGGTCGTCAAGGTGGTTTATTCGAGTGATTTTGATTTAAACAAGGTTTTAAAAGTTTATTTTAAATTTTAATTTTTTTATATTAGATTTGAGTCAAATCATTAGACCCGAGAACCTTAAATTAATAGAGTGACACATCTCACTCGAAAGTAGCACCAAAATATTCAACGTGGTCAACTTTCTCACGACAAGATTACAAACTATAGACGATGTTCATAGAAGGCGCTAACGGGGAAAAATGATTTTGAACTTTACAACTCTTGTGAACATCAATTGTCTAGGATTTATATCAGAAAGTTAACAAAGCCGAATTAAGGGGGTTGGATATGCCAATTGTTGCTGGGTATTTTTTAGCTGTTGTTATATCCCTTTAGGAAGAAGGTTGTTATTTTCTAGTTTGGTCTAGTACATTATGTACTTTAACTAGTACGAATGTACTAGATCAAACTAAAAAATAACAACCTTCTTTCTAAAGGGATATAATAGTTTTTTTTTAATTATCAAACCTAAAAAATTAAGAAAAATGTTCTTCTGTTAACACTTTTGATAAATATTATATAGGTTGAATTAATTTTTAATGAGTACAAAACTCGTAAAACATTTTACTAAAATGATTTTGGAAATCCATTTATCTCCAGCAGCTAAAAACTCAAAAAGTCTATATTGAAATTTTTCGAAAAAGGAAGGAAACAAACTTTGTAACAAAGTTCACGTCAAATAATTTCATATTTACGTTGACGTTTTTTGTAATATTCTAAAACCCGCTTTTCCTAACTATTGGTTTCTTCTTATCCTCATTAAATGCCTTTTAATTCATCAAGTCTGGGTACAGATTAACTTCTGAACTCTACGAGTTAACCGAGAATTCAATTTTGCTATTTTATTACAGGTTCAATAATATTTTTTTAATTCAAAATTTTTGGGTGAAAATCTAACAATAGACTTTGGCGAACTTGCTTGTTCGAAGAACAGGATATTTAGGCTAAGGTAGGAACGGCAAAAAACTGTCTAAACATTTTTCAAATTATAGCCGTTGAAAAAATATCACGGTCAGAACAAAATAAATTCAACAAGTCAACTGCTAAAATTCAAAACCCGTTCTGGAAATTGTCTTTGTTTAAGCTTAAAGTTTTGGATTTTTTAGAAAATTAATTCAAGAAAAAATTCGAGCTAAATCAATTTAAAAACTGGTTTTCCATTTTTACGGTAATATTTTATCAAGGGCCACAATAAGGTGTGACAGGTTTTTAAGCATTGGAATACCTACACCTGTATAATTTATACAGTATATTATATCGTTAAACGATATTCATTAAAAAATGAAAAAAAGTACAATTTGTTCAGAATTTTACGGAATTCAAGAAAAAAATATTAAAAATTTGAAAGTTTTCCACAGAAGAGTTTTTTATGATATTTTAAAATGCCAAATTTTGTCTAAATTGCTCTCTACCGCAACCAATTTATTTTGGTCACGATACTTATCTCGTGGGTCAATTCTAGCGAGTGAAAACATGGAACTGAATTTGACTTCGGACACCCTGATATCATAAATTTATATAAAAATAGTGAATTCATCTTTTTTTATGATCTATGGCCAGACAGTAGTTATCTTAATTATTTACGCCAGTTTGTTGGTCATAAAAAATAAACCAGAATTAAAGGCTTTATTTTACAATCCTCGCTTGATTCTCCTGCTATGACTAGGATGCGCAGCGGGCAAATTTCTAATTTTTAAACAGTCGATATCAACAAAAACGGTAAAAAATCTTGGGCTGAATTCTAAAGAAAACAAATATGAAAAAAAATCGGATTTTTTACCGGTTAAATTACCGGTTGCAACTTAAGGGGGTCCGGTCCGGTAAAAAAAAGTATACTCAGAATAACTAAATCGGACAAAAGAAATCGATTGGTGGTGGTCTCGCTTCTCTGTGATGCCTGGTTAGCTAATTAGGACGCGCTGAAGGTCAAACACAAATTTACTAGATCCTTAAATAAATATCNATTTCAAAGTTTTCCACAGAAGAGTTTTCTATGATATTTTAAAATGCCAAATTTTGTCTAAATTGCTCTCTACCGCAACCAATCTATTTTTATCACGATACTTATCTCGTGGGTCAATTCTAGCGAGTAAAAACATGGAACTGAATTTGACTTCGGACACCCTGATATCATAAATTCATACAAAAATAGTTAATTCATCTTTTTTATGATCTATGGCCAGACAGAAGTTATCTTAATTATTTACGCCAGTTTGTTGGTCATAAAAATAAACCAGAATTAAAGGCTTTATTTTACAATCCTCGCTTGATTATCCTGCTATGACTAGAATGCGCAGCGGGCAAATTTATAATTTTTAAACAGTCGATATTAACAAAAACGGTAAAAAATCTTGGGCTTAATTCTAAGGAAAAAAATATGAAAAAAAAACGGATTTTTTACCTGTTAAATTACCGGTTGCAGCTTAAGTCCGCCAATGTTAACAGATACGTTTTTCGCGTTCTCCTAAAAATTTGACATCTTTTAGTGACCATGGGAGCTCTGGAAACATCTGGGAAAATTTTCAAAATTTTTCTCAAAATGTATCATTTTTTTCTGACAACGGCCCCAGTTCTGACAAATCAGATAGATGGAGTTTTATATGCTAAAAATCGAAGGAAGTACTTTGAATGAGGATTTTAAAAACTCATTTTCTGACCACTTGATGGCCAAAAATAAACTGTTCTGCCTGGAATCGTTTTTCTGGGTCATTATTATTTTTTCTGTAGTTCTACCGCTGCGCACCCTAGCTATGACTCAAGATTAAACTATGTTTTTGTGAGGACCATTAAATTATGTATTCGAATGACAGTGAAAACTCGTTATATTAAGAAAAGAGTTGGTTTCTCATTGAAGTCCACGTGTTGAATAGTGTATTGAAACACAGATATCTAAAATTATAAAGGTTTTCCAATTTGGTCTTGAGGAATGTCAGAACAGAACCCCGAGAGTTGGCTTAATTTTAAGGTTTATGAATTTGCGATATTTGCTTGACGAAAATGCATTATTTGGATAAAATTGTGAGTAGCGTTAACTCTATAAATCAAAACAAACATATTGAAGATTATACTTGCGCGTTGATGAGAATTCCACCGTCATAACTGTGACGTCATAAATGATAGTGACCAATAAAATTTCACGATTATTAAAATAACTTGACAATCGTGTGATTTGATTGGTCATTATCATTTCTGACGTCACATTCTCAGCAAAGGACAAGTATAATCTTCGATATCAGCATTCTTCTGGAAATGAACCAGTTAAAATCAATTTTTGTGATGAATATTGTTAGATAAATTTCATTTTCTCTGATGAATTTAGTGATTTTGATTAATTTCAGACCTTAAAAAATATATTTTAAATTGAATGATTTGTGACATGTTTTAAAACACCTTAGCGCGCCCGTGAGGGTGATAGCATTATTGAAAAAAACGAAAAATCGGCTAGTATTTGATCCACGTGACGACAAAATGTTGGTTTTCATATTTTTTATCCCATTTTGCTTATATTATTAACCCACAAGAAGTTTCAGAAGAATCCACCCATTATTTTTATGAGTCGAAATAAATGGTGGAAGACTTCCACTGGAAGTGCAATAGCATGCTATTGATAGCAATAAGTGTCCAAACAATTTTCATTGTACTCAAAAGATAGTTTGCAGTTCAAAGTTCACCATGAACTTCCCTTATGCGCACTCACACAAGTATTTTGTAAAATCGAATTATTTTATTTTTCTATTAACTGAAACCCTTTTATCGACAATTTACAGAAAAAAATTTCTTCTCTAGCTTGGTTATCTCTCGGTTTTTTAAGTGACAATAAATTTATAAAATTATTCAAAATAGCATAAATACGGGTTATAGTCTGAGTCTTAAAAAGGAAAATGAACAGAATTTACCTCTCAGGCCAATGGCAGAATTGCAGTATTTACACAGTGAGTAATTTTCTAATCCGGGGTCGCTTTAATTCAGTCTGAAATGACAACATGTTTTTAAAATTATTTTTGTGGAATTGAAATTTAATGATAAATTCCACCTCTAAGTAAAGAGTTATTTATATCTTGATTGAAAACTTTTTGTTGAGTAAATATCGATTACGATACCCGGCTCTACAAACCGTTTTTTTCTATTTTGGACTTAAAAAAATCGATAGCAATTAAGATTTTAGAATTTTTATTTTTCGGTAATTTGTCTAAGAATTTTTTAAAGTTTCGTTTGATTCCCATGTTAGGTCTCTTCTGCCAGAAGACTTCTGGTTATTTGAAAATCTTGGATTTTGAAAATTTCTGAGAAAAATTCTGAAAATTTTTAGAAAATTTTCAAAAAATAATTTTTCGTTGGCATCCTCTTTTTTTCAGAATTATCTCATTGATGGCCTAGTAATCATAAAAATTTCCCGAAGAAAGTTTCTCGGAATAAGACCTGTACCTCACGTAATTATCGCCCGAAAATCGAAGAATATTCTCTAAGAAAAAAAAGTCGTTTTGTGCACCCGGGATCATTATCGATACATACTTTTTGCTCGATAGACCGTAAAAGTAACATTTAATAATTTTAACAAATCCCTGACGATATACCAAAATTAGTTTAAATTTACAAAGTAAACGTAACAATAGCATAAACGATCCATTCGGTGATTTTTAATAATAAAATACAGGCAAAATAATTTGTCTCATGAAATTACGCGTAACTGAAGTTTATATGTTCTAATCTGGTCATCCCCGATCAAATTTTCTATCCCCATCCCCATTTTGTTCCTGTTTTTTGCATAAACCTACGCAAAAATATAATGAAAAATACACGCGAAAGCCATCTCTTTTACAAGCCTGAACTAAACTTCATTTGTCTCGTGCTTGATCTATATTTTCCATAGGTTTCCATCAAAAATCTTATAATCTCCCTTCAAATTCTTCGGATTTTAGTCATTAACTCTCAGAATTATAATATAATTCGAATAATTTGCTACAATCCTATAATAAAAATTTGTGAAAAAATAACAAAAAAGGCATCAAATGTGAATAAGAAAAATAAAAACTCTCTACCATGACCCCAATTCACACAATTGAGTTCATTAGTGATGCGAATAAAGGATTAATTTGACATTTTGAACCGCTAGAACTTTGTATTTGCTCTGCTTAAAAACAATCTAATGTTGTTAGTGTAATCTTTTCGAAATCAGCATCTTAATCTCGAACAGTTTTATCTCGAAAAGAAAAAAAATATTGAGATGACGCATCGAATTGGATTTTTTACATCAGTTCATCCAGGTCTTTGAAGCTCTGAAACTTACCAGAAGTTGGAAGATATGCATTTAAGTGTAATCGTAAGCGTGGGAGACAAATCCGTTATTTGATTTCAATTATTTGAATTCTTTTTGAAAAAACATAGTACCGAATGAGTACTACCGATTAACGGTAATTTGAAAAAAGTACTCAAATTACGTCAGAAAATTTGAGGATAAACTTCAACCGGTTTTAAGACTTTTTTCTCATTACAGCATAGTTCAAATAAAATCACGTGACGAAATAATTAAAAATTAAGATTAGGAATACGTCATTGATCCTTATTTCTTCAAAAATAAGATCACGTGATGTTTTTTTAAAATGACGTTATGTTCAAAATTTTTAGACTAATTGTTCATTTGCCCTCAAGTTTTTTCGGCGTACATTGATTTGAGTACTAATTGTGTACTTGAAGCAAAACCTTATTTCCTAATTTGAAGGTAACGTGGTTGTTTTAAGACTTTGCTGTAATAAAAAACTCTTAAAAAGTTTTAAAGATCCTCCTCACTTTTTTCAAAAAGTGATTTAAGTATTTTTTGAAAAAAACAGTACTATTTCGGCCAACCTTATTTCTTGAATAGACGGTCACGTGATCATTTTGAGCTGTAAAAAAAGACTTAGAATTTTTTTGATCCCGCTTTAAGGTTTTCTTTGGTGATTCCAAAGATTTTTGCAAAAAATAAGTACTGTAATACAGTAAAAATTTTCGAAAAAACGCACAACCGTCAATTATTAAAATATTCGGTTGATCACTTTGTTAATGATTCATTCATAAATGATTAAGGGCTCTTAATTGCGATTAATAAACTTACACTGAGAGTTAATTAAAATAAAATGCTTCATAACTTATATCCCCCATTCACACTTTTGTGAATATCCCGGCCCTGCTCAGGAAACGTAGTGTGTTTTTAAGTAGTANTCCAGGTCTGTTTTGAAGCTCTGAAACTTACCAGAAGTTGGAAGATATGCATTTAAGTGTAATCGTAGGCGTAGAACGCAAATCCGTTATTCGATTTCAATTATTTTGAGTACTTTTTGAAAGAACATAGTACCGAATGGGTACTACCGATATACGGTAATTCGAAAAAAAGTACTCAAATTACGTCAGAAAATTTGGGGGTAAACTTCTAACGGTTTTAAGACTTTTTTCTCATTACAGCATAGTTCAAACACAATCACGTGACGAAATAATTAAAAATTAAGATTTGGAATGTGTCATATTGATCCTTATTTCTTGAAAAATAAGATCACGTGATGTTTTTTGAAAATGACGTTATGTTCAATATTTTTAGACTTATTGTTTATTTGCCCTCAAGTTTTTTCGGCGTACATTGATTTGAGTACTAATTGTGTACTTGAAGCAAAACCTTATTTCCTTAATTGAAGGTAACGTGATTGTTTTTGGACTTTGTTGTGATATAAAAACTCTTAAAAACTTTTAACGATCCTCCTCACTTTTTTCAAAAGTGATTAAAGTATTTTTAAAAAAAAAGGTACTATTTCGGCCAACCTTATTTCTTGAATATACGGTCACGTGATCATTTTGGGCTGTAAAAAAGAGTCTTAGAATTTTTTTGATCCCGCTTTAAGGTTTTCTTTGGTGATTCCAAAGATTTTTGCAAAAAATAAGTACTGTAATACAGTAAAAATTTTCGAAAAAACGCACAACCGTCAATTATTAAAATATTCGGTTGATCACTTTGTTAATGATTCATTCATAAATGATTAAGGGCTCTTAATTGCGATTAATAAACTTACACTGAGAGTTAATTAAAATAAAATGCTTCATAACTTATATCCCCCATTCACACTTTTGTGAATATCCCGGCCCTGCTCAGGAAACGTAGTGTGTTTTTAAGTAGTAAAGCCGGGATATTCACAAAAGTGTGAATAGGGGATATATACCATTTAATTTTGATTTCACTTATGAATTATAAGTCATCTCCCCGTGCTTACGCTCTATTAATTAGTCTTCAAGTTCTTATAGAAACGTGCATTGGCAAATAAGTCCGTCGATAATTTGGTCGATTATTATTCAGTTATGTTAGTGGTTCAAAAACCAGTTCAAAGTAGCTTTGGCCATCAAATTGCCGATTTGTCTTCCAAAAATTGGGTATTATCATCTTCCAAAAGTCTTCCGAGAAAAACCAATCTTATTAGAGTTGTTTCTTAACGATCGTCCGAAAATGCGCAATGGTCCGAAAATTCCTAATTTTTTTATTTTTTGGCGTTAACCGTTTGTTGCTTTTGAAAAATTAAAACAGAGTAAAAAAAGCAGTTTATTTTATTATAATTGTGTGATATCCTAAAACTTAATTCTACCATGAAATACCTAATAAATTGCCAAATTTTTGTGTGTCATCCAATTCAAAAATATTTAAGGTGCGAAACAATAATTGAGTAGAAATTTGATGAGATTGATTACTTTTTCACAATTTTCTATCTTCATTCGACTTTTACCCCCGAGAATCTTGGCGAGATGAAAATTCTAAAAAGATAAAAAAACATATTTTTGAAATGGCAAGAGGTCGTGCAGATTCTGCTGGATTCATCCCATTTAAAGAGAAAAAATCAATTATAGGGATAGGGTTAAAACAACACTTTTCAAAATCAAGAAATTGTTTTTAATTTAACTTTCTACAATGTCATCTATTTTTTGGAGTAAACTTAATTTTCTCTTTTTGAAATGACATGGAATTCCAGAACTTGTCCATGGGAGCCAATTAGAAGAGAGATAATTGTGGCGGGTCAATGAAAATTGCGGAAATCATATACGCGGTATATATATATGTTCTGGATTAGCATGTCATGGCAAAAAAAAGAAGTACTGATCATTTTTGGTCGATTTAAAAAAAAGTTTCATAAAAAAACTCTACCAATCTGAAGAAAAATTTACACAATAAATAAATTATTTCCCAAAAATAGTAATTTTGAATAAATTTTATAGCATGAATTAATTGAATTAAATCTACATGAGGTTAATGACTGGTAAAGCATTTTCTGACTGCATAAAACATAGGACAATTATTCAATTCTAAAAATAATTTTTGTTTTGTAAATCACAAATTTGTATAATTTATTATTGTTATACAGTATAAGATTTGCAGTAAAATACGGTCCGTCATGTTTTAACTTCTCAAAAAGCAAGAAAACAAGAAGTTATAAATATCAGATCAAAGGTGAATATTTATGGATTTCAAAATTATGCTATGCAATTTGTGTAGGCGGAAACCTCGATTTAGGCTTGTAAAAAGGATGTGTGGCGCTGCGCCACTGGCGCATCAGTTTAATTTTTGTTATAAGTCCATTCTAACAAAAATCAAAGGATTTAACTTTTAGCCTTCTAAATGAAGATTTGCTTCATTAAACTCGATGAGGTTAACTCATAAAAGGTCATATTTTTTCATCAGTGCAATTTAAAATGTTGGCCGAAAATTTCAAATTGAAATTTTCACGACTAGGAGCAACATCAGCAAAATTTCCCAAAAAACAAAGTGGTCTACGTCGCAGACTCTACGACTTTTATTGACCCACTCAGTCTCTTTATGTCATTTACAGTAACTATAAAATATTTTCAGTTTCCATCAAAAATTCCAGTGATTGTTGAGCGCTACAAAAAAGAACGAGATCTTCCTCGATTAGATAAAGTCAAATTTTTGGTTCCTCAAGAATTAAGTGTCTCTCAATTTTGTGTGGTCGTCAGAAGTCGTCTAGTCGTTCGCCCTTCTCAAAGCTTGCACTTTATCGTTGGAAATAAAACAGGTAATCCATGGGCACTTTTAGTGAGCACAACCGTTAATTACTCGAGATGCTCTTAAGGGAGGTAGTACTGCTGGATTTACAATTTTATATATTTTTTAAATTTAGATTTTTTGAAATCAAACAATGTTGTGCTTTCTAGCGTAGGCTGTTCGCGCAAAAAACGTCATCGGAAATTTAATTAGAAAGTTGTTTTGACATTTCAAAAGCGTCACTTGAGAGTTTTTGAGACATTTACGATATTAAAATTAATATCAATAAACTCAGTGAATTGAGACAAACAAAATGGAGGCTTAATTTCGATAATTGGATGAAGTCGAATTCCGACCAATCAGAGAGCGGAATTTTTTCGAGTTTTTGAAATTTTCAAAACAATTCTTTGAAAATTCTTAACAAAATGTACTTCGTCCTTTTCAATTGAAATGATAATAAGTAAACTTTTTCTTGACCCCATTTGGGATCAAAAGATACCAGTATTCCATTTTCAAAGATAAAAATTGTTGAAGATGGTTTTTTTGAAATACTTTTCAGGCGAAATCTTTAAAAAAATTAAGTGTTTTCTGTTAATCTGAAAAAGTATGTTGCGTTCAGTTTCATTGATTTCATCAGATTTATTTTAATGCTTCAAACAAAACTTTTGGGATAATTTTAAGCCTATACAACCCCCTTAACTTTTAAACTTAGTCCCATCAATGAATATGGCGATTACTGAACTTTACAATAAATACAAAGATGACGACGGATTTCTATACATGACTTATGCCTCCACTGAAATGTTTGGATCCTAAACTAAAAAACACTTTCTATTAACTCTTCATTTTATTCTAGCTTTTTCATTTTTTATTAGTTTTGTAAGCAAATTAGTTTTCAGTTTTTTTCAAATAAAATTTCTAACTTGTAGCCGGGCGTTTTCGATTAATTGCACCTTCATCAGCTCCATCCATTAAACTTTCCAAAATTTCGAGATCGTTTTTTGTACTAAAAATAAATTGAAAACTTGCTCATTTATTATAAAAAATGTTTATTTTTAAAAGTTTGCTTATTTTTATTCATCAAATTTGAAATAGGGGTTTGAAAAGATTTAACCCACATATGAGTAATGCGTAGGTTGTAACTTTCACTGTCGAAGGGCCAAAGCAATTATTACGCATAACATTTTCTAAAGAAGGTCTCCTGCAGGCTTGTAAAGGGATGTATCCCCAGATTTTTTATCCCTATTCCCATTTTCCCCTATCTTTTGCTTAAACCTACGCAAAAAAGGGACGGAAAACCCACGCAAATTCCATCTCTTTTACAAGCCTGGTCTCCCGAAACGACAAAAATTACATTATTTCTTGAAAGGAATAAATAAACGATTCATTTTTTGATAATTTACGATTTTTTTCTTCTTTATCACTTTTGTATTCGTTGAAAAATTTCGTGGCATTTTCAGAATTTGCGCATTGTATGACATAATCACATTGGGAGGTCCAATATCGCCAAAAAAAAATTTCGTAAAAATTCGGACATATTGGGCACTATCGCTGATATTGACACTTTTAGCGATATGGCCCATATGGTATGCGCCAATCATATGATATGATATGGGCCATGATATGGGGACAGAAATAAATTTTTCGTTCATAAATGAAAAACGCGTGGGTGTTCGAAATGATGTCATATTTGAAAAGTTTTTCAATTATATAAAGAGTTTAACAATAGATTCTTATAAAATAAAATACCAAAATAAGTACAATAAACATATAGAATTACGTACTCCACCAAATTACGTACTGACGCTCAGAGCTCAGATCCTAAATATTTAAAAAATGCGAAATCTGAGCATTTGATTGGTCGATCTTTTCTTAATCGGACCAATGAAATCGGCCTTTTCCGCAATCCAGGGTTTTGATTAGTTGCTAATATCTTGCGTTGTTTGTATCTTTCAAATATTCAGGCTCTGTACTCTGAGTGTCGGTAATCCATATAACGTCATTCATGACGCATATTTGAGTCTGACGATTTGAAATAAGAAATTTCAAAAGTGAAAAATGAGTATCGATGTTTTATATATATTTTTTTCTGTTCGTTTTAAGACTTAGGATTTTTTTTTTGGTTTTGAGGTTTAAAAAATGTTTAAAGGTGCGAAAGGTGACCTTTTAGTCCGCGGGTTCTCACGAGAGTTAAAATAACGGTATCAGAAATAAAATAAGCTGACTCGACAGCGAAGGGTTTTCTACAGAGAGGAAATTTTTTGCAACGTTATCGGATACACCAGCT
>SCLH01000518.1:672778-689688 GCA_004367855.1 Oikopleura vanhoeffeni | reverse complement strand
AAGAAAAGTTTGAGCATCGCTTATGGACCAATCAGATGTCAAGTTGACCTGAAATCTACAATTTATCTCCAATTGTAAGTTTGTGGAGCCTTCGGCTCCCCAAACTTACAATTGGGCATAAAATATTGAAAATATGAGTCAGCAAGTATGGGTGTGGTGAAAATGAAGCGGGCCAATGGGGCTCTGAGGTGCCCATGACTAAGCATATTTTTCATGGAAGAACTTTACATTTTTCTCGTTTATAAGGCAAACTAAACATCAACGTTTTCCAACACAAAGTTATGATATTGAGCTATAAATTACAAACATTTGGATTATAACAAAAATATTTTGTGATAATTATTTTACCTAAAAGAATTTTAGTGATTTTTAGTCTATAGACTATAGTTCATGTTCAAATTTTTAAATATGGCTATTTTTAGCTTTTCGCATTCAAAATACCTTTCATTTGCCTATTTTTGAAATGTTCTATGATGCACAGACTGTGCAGCACAGTAATCTTTTTGGGTATGACCAGATTAAGCCTAATTTTTACTGTGAAAAGAATACTTTGAAACCGAAGAACTAAAAACTAGAGATTTTTGCCAAAAGTTGTAAAGCGTATCCTTTTTTTGGTCGTCGGGAATTACCGAGTAAGGAATGAATTTCGTAACGGAATATCCGTTGTTTAACAAAAATATCAAGTTTTCCAAAAAAAAGTTTTCATGAAAACGTAAATCACAGAAAAGTTGCATTTTATAGACATCATCACCTTAACAACCACCTTAAAAACATTTGATATATTTTGAATTGAAAACCCTTTCCTAATAACGATTTAAATGATGAGATGAAAATTGAATTTATATTTGTATATCTTATTAGCAAAAGTTGAGCGATCCAAGAAAATCTCAAGATAAAATCTGTAAAAGCGCTAATAAATCTATATCAGAACAAGCATATTTATAGTTTTAATATATTTGTTGGGATCAACCGGAAAATTTCAAAAATATTTTTGACGCTTTTCTTCAACAATGACTAAATAATAAAGCATGCACCCACCAGAATAAACCAAATGATCTCGAAGCTAAACATTTTTAATTCATATATTTAAAATTTTAATCTGTAGCTAAAATTTGATTTAGCAAAAAAATTTGATCAAGAGAAACGAGAGTGAACCCAATATTTTATGTTAAAAACTTACATATTTATTTTTTGAAGTTGTGTTCTTGAAAAAACCCCAATCATGAATAAGATCCCAATAAAAAGTGAAAGTACTGGCACAGCAATTTGAGATTATAACAAAAATATAACTTGTTGTCGAAGGATAAATTTCATAAACAGCAAACATTGCAAACTAAATTAAATACTCAAAAATCAGCTCTCCGCCTTTTGATATCGATTAGACGATTTGAAATAAGGAATTTCAGAAGTCAATAATGGTATCGATGTTTTTAAGCCATCTTGTAGAGATTTTTTTTTGGTCGTTTTAGAAGTGGGATTTTTTTTTATTCAAAAATTTTTCAAAAAAATCGATTTTTCGGTCAATTTTCTGAGATTTTACAGGTGGTCCCCAGAAAATCATTTTTTTTTGCAAAAAAAATTCTGAGTCTTAAAATGACCAAAAAAAATCTCAACGATGACTTAAAAACATCGATACCCATTTTTGACTTTTGAAATCCCTTATTTCAAATCGTCATTACAACCCCCGGGTGCACAAAACTACTCTCTTATAGAAAAATGACAATGTCATGACATGTCATTCGTGGATGCCAAAATTAACAGAGATGAAGAAAAATCGAGGATGCCAATCTCAATGATTTTGTGCAAAAAAACAAATTTTTTTTAAAAAAATTTCAAATTTGAGATTTTCAAATTACCGGAAGTGACCTAATATGGGTATTAAATTTCAAAAAATTTTAAGACAAATGGCAGAAAAATAAAAAATCTCAATTTCTATCGATTTTTTTCAAAATAAAAAAGAGACGTTTTGTAGAGCCGGGGATCGTAATCGATATACTAGTAGAGGCTTTAAAACTTACTTTGAAAAATGACATTGAGTATTTCGCAGCATTATACAAATTATCCACATTACCAGAATCTTGATATCTTCTGATACATTGAGCAAATCGAATATATGCTGGATAACAAGCAACAAAATACTTATTATCAAGTTAAAAAACGTGAACTAAAACGTAATTTAATGAAATAGTGCAGAATTCGGATACTAAGACTGGAAAAACCATGTTTGATTCTGACAATTTCTGAATTCGGGTAGATTAGTGAATTTTATCGTTTTTCAAACCAAAGTGCCTCTCAGAAGTAAAAAGGATGTTCACACGGTTAGAGGTGCACCGTTAACACTCCAGTTTTTTGGAAACGACTCATCCAATTAAGTTCTTAGATAGCTCAAAATGACCTCATTTATTGATTAAAAATATACCAGAAAAAAATGAGTTTAAAAAAAATGGGAAAAACCAATTTTTTTCGATTTCTGTCTGAATAATATCATATCAATTACGGGTCCTCCTGGTTGTTCTTTACTACAATTTTAGCCAACATTTTTTAATAATTCGGCTTTTCAAAACAACTTATCTGATAACATTCTTAGAAAGCCCAAAATGAGCACAAATATTTTGTGAATAATAAAATAATTGGTCCATGGGACTTTTTTTTTACTGAGATTACTGAAATTGTTTAATTATTAGTTGTTCTTAAAAATTGGTAACAATGGTCGGATTCGGAATTTTTTGCTCAGTTTGAGCTATCTAAGAATGTAATCAGATGAGTTCTTTTCAAAAAACGAATAATTTATATAATTTATATTTTTAAAATGTTGGCTAAAAATCTAGTAAAAAACAACCAGGAGGCCCCGTAATCGATATCTAGTTCATGTGTATGTGTTTATTTAGAGGTACCTAAGAACTCGATCAGATGAGTTGCTACAAAAAACCGAAAGATGAACGGTGTGGACAGTGTCCACTGAACACCCTATTCACTCCTGAGAGGCACTTTGGTTGAGACAAATATTTGCAAATCGATTTAACTCTTAGAATATAACGTAGGTATTTTAGTAGAATGAAATACCAGGTTAAATTACGCCAATAAATAGGACTACTGACTAAAAATACGTACTCGATAAAAAGGTGGTATTCACTTGAACACTTCGTTACTGATGTAACTTTCGAAGTTATAAATTTTGAATGATTTTTTTTGGGGTGCAACCACTCGGTGGCGTTGTTTTTGGTAGTCAATTTTTTAACCATAGACTATAGACAATAAATTATAGTGCTACAGTGTAGCAGCTACACCTTCTACTTTTAGTGGTAAGTCCAGCCCCATTGGCGGAAATTTCCACACAATGAAACAAATACTCCTTATTACTAAATTAGTACATTATTTAATACATTATGTATTTGACTTAATCGAAAATCCTGCCTATGCGTCGAATTTTATCACTACGTAACAAGAAGAGAAAGTGACCGATGAAATCACAGGATTCTCGACAATCGTGTGATGTGATTGGACTCTGTCTTTTCTTGTGACGTCATGATAAAACTCGACCCATAAGCAGGATTTTCGATATTCTAGTTCGTTGAACGTTATCCCGCCTATTCAAGTTTCATAAGCAATTTATAAAAAAGTGAATATCTAAAAATTTTGAACCACTTTGTTTTTTGAAGATTAAAAATTTGTAGATTTCTTGAAACATTTCCCAAAATCTAATATTTTATTAATTTTTTTCAAACTTTCCCGTAATCCGTACCAATAAGATGCACACTTAAAAGGTGTGTGCTGATCTTCTAATGGGTCATTTCCCATACCATTTGTATACCAAACAGGGTGACTTGAATAAAAACACATAAAAAATTCAAAATCCAGAAAACAGCAAACAAGTGAGTTAAATTGATCAGCAAGCCAAAAATCAATAAATTGTACTATGCAAGTTTATACATTTTGTCCAAAATAATTTTAAATGACTATTTTTTATAAACATTGAAATTTTGAAACTAAGTTACAGTGTTAAAATTTAAGTTACACTTTAAGTGTATTGAAATTTAATAGTGATTTCGAAGCTTTCAGCAATACCACCCACTAGGGGGCACCGAAGTTTTACGCAAACGATTCGTCATCTTTTCCTATCATGTTGAAGAGATAGCCAATAAGAGCCCAATATAAAAACTGGTGACTGTATTTTATTTGTGTTATACTGTATAACTAATACAAAAAACGTTTTCCATTTAAATTCGAATTAAATTACACAATAAAGCAATTGAATCCACAATGCTTTCTAAACAAAAATATTGGCATGAGCCCTTACTTGTTCAGACTCTTTGTGGTACATTTTTTGGGGTCAGTTTTTGTACCAGTTAGGGAGCGAAGACTGTACTTGACAAAATACATGACTAATTATTGACAATTTTGAAGCGAGCAAAATGTACTTGAAAAGTATACTGTACGGTACGTAACGTACCCAATTATTATGCACATTTGAGTGTTTTTTTTCAGAATGTGAAACGATATACTAGTATGTGGCACATACTATGTGCTTATTACGTACTAATTAAATTGATAGATAAACTAAACTGGGTAAAATCCAGCCATAAATTCTCTCCAAAATACTGTTTGGAGCCAAACCCTTGTTGAATTTAAACCATCAAACTCGTTTCGAACAGCAAAAAGCAAAAGCCAGCACGTATTCAATGCAATTGGAATAGCATATAACGACTTTTTACGATTCAAACATTTATCAAATATCTTATCTTGTTAACCCTTTGAAGCTCAAATTTGACCGTGGTTTTCACAAAGCAAAAAAAATAACCCTTCCATAAGAGCCATTCGGGAACCCAATTTTTTTTCAAACAGCCTAAAGGCAAATAAACAATCAGTTGAGGAACTTCAAATTCCAATATGCTATAGAGTTTGCTATTTTATTTGTAAAAATATTGCTCAAAAAATATTCGCCTGGCCGTTACAAATATATTTTTTCTTACTTTTATTTTGAATTAGTGCCACAAGATCCTAAAATTATGATAGCGTTAATACGGAACAAAAATAGAAATTCTGGGGGTATCCGTTTTATCTCAGGTTTTATATTTCATTTTATGTTTTGTTCTGAACTTGGAATTAAGAGTTTATTTTTTTCAGCAGTGATTGATCTCAAACCTAGCTTCAAAACCGGCGAGTGTAAACCACTGTTGTCACTCCCCAATATTGGGCGATTAAATTACAAATTTAGAAATATTATTCGCTATAAACTTAAGTCTGTCCTTGATCTCACAAACCTAAAAATAATTAAAACCTGACCTCTTTAATTTTTCCCGTCAAACATTCTCAAAGTTGGGTCCCGGAATAGACCATTGTTCGTGGGGGGATATCGATACTTTTATGAGTAAGAAGGTTAACGTCCAAATTTTTTTAACGGATAATTAGGAATTATATTTTTGAACCGAAATTTAATTTAGTTTAAATTTTGCTTTCACAGTGTAGTTACAGAAAATATTTTTTTATAAAATGAAACCAAAGGTCACTTTTGAACTTAATCGTTAAATTTGAATTTTTGTTAAGAATATATCAAAAAAAAGTTAAATGTAGCATTTATTTTTACTGCCACTCTTTGACCACTAGATGGCTCAAAAAATTGTGTTTTTATAAATGCATATCGTTCAGAATCGATAAGGGAAAATGTAACCAATCAAGACCACGGTTTTCAAATGTCATTTTTTCCCGATCGCTTTTAAAAACTTTTTAAAATTTTGAAGAAAATTGGTCTCCAGAAATAAATTTAAAATATTAATGATTTAATTCAAACCTGAAGTGTTTTTATCTTTAAAATTTGAACGGAAGCTTTGATAGATGCAGAGAACACAAAATGTAAGCCATGAGACATACTGACCACATTAGGCACATTATTGAAGACACAAAAACCATATCCCAGTAATTGAGGCAATTCCTGGGATCAAGCTCGAATATTAAAACGCCTTTAAAAGGTCAAAAAATGAACTCATAGCAAAAATACTTTTTTGAGCTTCTTGCTTAGAACACGATACAAATGAGTATTTTTCTATTGACGGGTAACATAGATTATGATTTATAATTTATGATTTAGAAGTCATGACTCGGGTGATAAATTTTTATTCAATGAAAGATGAATTTTTGACCTTTCTATTCACTCCAGCAGAATTCCAGCCATACATGTTAATACTGAATAAAAGTATAAAAAGCCAAATGAAAAACGTTGGTCGAAATAGCATGATTGAACTAAAAAAAATTTGAAAATTGTTGAATCAAAAATTTTTTTGGAAAAATAGAGCGCCAGAGAGCAATTTGAAGTTATTTTCGGTTTTTAGTTTCAAACTTAATTTTCGAGGTTCAAATTGGTTTCATGATATTTTATTGAAATAATAATTATAAGCCAAATAATAACTGAAATACCAAAAGCAAATCCACTTGTAAACCAAACTCGAGTCATATTTCCACTAAATGGCGGAAATAATGGAGGAATTCGAAGCCGGTTATTTGCTATTTTAGAATCTCCATCGTCGATAGTTGTCAATTGGTAGGATACAAAATATACTCTACCCTCACGTGACGTAAGTCACGTCCTCGGTCGTGTTTTGAGACACTAAGGTGAAAACCAAGAAGCCGATTTTAAGAGGGAAGTGGTCGAAGAAAGTGATTATTAGAATTTTGAATTGTATTTAAGGGGTATCCGCAGGCTTGTAAAGGGATGAATCCCCAACTAGATTTTCTTTCTCCATCCCCATTATTTTCCTTTTTTGCTTTAAACCTATGTGAAAAAAGGATGAAAAACCCACGCAAATCCCATCCCTTTAACAAGCCTGGGTAACCGTTATGGGAAAAGGCGTTTTCATGGTTTTTGCGCTAAAATATCTGGAAAACTCATTGTTAAACTCAATAGTTTAAGGGGGTCGGTGCATTTTGACAGATTTGCACTTTTTCACTTATTTTTCTCTTGATAGGAAACTTTTTTCAACTTAGAATTTTTCGGGTAAAAACTTTTTCGAACAAAAGTTGCCACTTTTGAGCTCACTTTGTATAATCTAATTTTTTTCAAATCGATTATTTTTACTTTATAAATTGTCTTTTTAAAAAACACTTAAAAACCGCGCGTTTGCTCCCATGGTGTTTAAATAACAGTAAAATTTGATATTTTTTATTTATTCATTAAGAACCTAAAATACGCTTTCGACCACCAGCTCGGATTTATAAAATTTTGTTTTACACGATTTCTACGTCAAAATCGAAAATTTAAATTTGTGAAAAAACACGAAAAAAACGAAATTTTACTACATCGAAAGAAATATTGTTCTTCGTGAGTTAAAAAAAAACGATAGATTTAAAACGATAGATGGGTCGGCTTATCAATTCGGCAAGTTTGGGTGTGATAAATTTTTTTTAATTCCGGATAATGAGGGCTTTGGAGTATTTCTGCCGATCCGTAGTTTCGTTTAAAAAAGTATGATTCAGAGTATAAACAAGAGAGAAGAAACAAAACGAAGAAATATTTAAATATAGTGAAAGTAGCCATTCCCAATATTTTTTAGCCGAGGATTCCAGGAAAATTAGTTTGAAAAATTTTGAACAAGAAATGGGGAAAATTTTCAATATTTTTCCATATAGACCGAAAATCCCAAAAAAATGTCAAATGATTTTTAAAATAGCATATTAAAAATATGTGGTCACCTACGCGAAAAGTTAAAGTGGCCATTTTGAAGAATTTTTTTCGTTGATTTGAAACAAATAATGTAAAAAAAATTTGAACAAAAAATATGGCATTTTTCATAATGTTCGGAAGTGTTTTTAAAAATTTCTCATAATTTGTCGAATTCGAAAAGTTTAATTCGAACTCAAATTTTTTTTTAAAAAGCAGTTATTCGAAAATTCTGTAGTTAAAAAAGTTGCCTGGAGTATAAAAAATTACTTTGGTGGTATATTGAGAAGAATATATAAACCAAATAAAAAGTTTTTCATCAAGAGCCCATATTCGTATCTGTCAAAATGCACCGACTCCCCTAACATAATTGATAAATTGAACGAAAATCTCACATCCTAAATTATAATTAAAAATCACTGCTTGCTCGACCAATCAGGAACGAGCTTCAAAGTAGAGTCCTATTTTGTCTTAAAAACCCTACCCCTTTGTGAGTTTTAAGGGTGAGAAAACTGTGTTTAGATATTATGAACCACAAGAAATGTCCGCAGGTCTGTTACGTACTATCATTTTCGAAAATTCGTGATAAATTTGCTTCAGAATAGGCAAAAAACATTTTTCAAAATCAATAAATTTTGGTTAAAATGGTATTTTCAAGAGAAAATATCCTTTTCCCAACGGAACTCCATCTCAAAAACGTTTACTATCTCTATAGCGTGTGTTCGAATCCCACTGATAATGTCTAAATGATTGCTTGAGTGATTCCAACCGATCAAATTTAGCGGTCCCAGTCGAGTTCCGTTGGGAAAAGGATATATAGTATGGCCCATACTGTATGGGGATGAAAATACCATCAATTGATTTGAAATTGTCTATATTTTAAAAAAATTATTAGGATGAAAATGAGAAAATGCTTTGTTTGAGCCTCAGTCCATAATGGGTACCTCCTTAAAGAGACCAGACCAATTTGAGTAAACAATAATAATGGCAATATTCGTTTTTCTCTTAGAGCTAAAATTGGACCAGGCGGTGACTTCCAAGTGCGAAAATGAAGACGTCTAAATTCCCTTTTTTTAACTAAGTACATATCGGATCGACATACTTATTATTGCAAAATATTATTCATGTATCAAGCTTGAATCTGGCCGGTTTGGATTTCTGAATAAATACTTCTTCAAAAACCAATTGTTTTATATTTCGAATTAAAATAAATTTTATACTTTTAAGAAAACGAATTCAATCTTGATACGTCAATAATATTGTCCAAGAATAATAACCATGGCTCTCAAAAATTATTAAGCAGATACAAATTTCAAAAGGCGTGAAAGCTAGAAAATTACTTTCTACCCATGTCATAAAATTTTCAATCCGATCAAGTAAATTGAATATTTCTCCATTTTTGTGAAATGTTGATTCTTGAATTCTTTCCTTGAAATACAAACTTCCCTCATTAGTCAGTAAATTCTTGTCAAATTTTTTGCAAATTTTTTTAAACCCAACAAAATTTAACTCTTTGAAATTTTCAATTTTCTTTGATAAAAGATAAAGTTCAGGAACGGCTGTTCGCAGTTGATTCAAAGTTTTTTTTCTCGTTTTTTCGTTAGAATCAAGATGTTGAAAAGCATGTTTTAACTCTTGAAACCTTCGCAAAACATAACTCACCAGGAATTCAAAATTTTATTGTGACTCGTTATTAAAAGGGGTGTCTGGCAGACACTGTCTGCTTCAAGTCTCAGTTCTTCGGGCGCTGTAACTTTAAACTTGTAGGATTCGCTAAAGTATTTGGATTCGAAAAAAAAATCTAATTCTTGCAGCAAGAATCTTGCTACATTCAAAATGCGGAGGATCATTGAAATTAGATGATTAAATGACCGCCATTTTTTAAATACAGATTTAAAATATGAACAAATACAATTTCATACCGAATGTGTTTTAGCTTTTGGGGTTTTCCCCGGGGAGATTGAAACGCCCCTTAAATTAACTAACCAAGTCGCGCTCTGATTGGTTAAGCGTGAATCTCCTTGGGGAACATCCCAAAAGCTAAAACACATTGGGTATTTTTTTAAACAGTTTTTGGAATTAAAAAATTCCCGTCAAATTTTCCGAAGTTCAGATTGGGTGTTCGTCGGAGTTCTTGTATGATTTCAAAAATAGTAAATATGATTTGAGTTCCCGTACCTGAGTTTTTCCGAATAAAACAAACTAATTTTTTCTAATTCTGAATCTAGCAACAGGAAAAAAGCGACTATTTTTTCTTCTTCGACACTAATCAGACCTAAAAATTTATCTTTTCATCAAAGTTAGCCGAAAGATATGTATGAAATGCCAAAATTAAATTTTTTGATTTTTTTCAAAAATTTAAATTGTCGATATTTTTTTTAATCAAGTTTTTCTAGGCCCAAAAAGATATTTATATGAATTTATTTTTGACGTATACTTTCCAAAATCTGGAGTCCAGTTAGGGCATTCAGTGAATGCCATTCATGCAAATAAAGCAGTTGCGCTGTACAGTACAGCCTGTACTATAAATATGAAAAACTAGACAGTAAATTTCGTGCAAAATTTTTCAGGCGATTTAAAAATTAATTCTGAAAAATCTGTATCTAACTGGTCTAAAGTCACAGAGTTAATAACTCTGAGTTATTTAATGGTTAAAAATTGAAGTTAAAATTATTATGCAAGTTATGACAAATGAAAATACTTTTAATATGACGACTCTTCATTGACGAGTAAAAACCGTTTCCTTGTCTTCATAGGGGGCACTTTGGTGAAAAAAACTCCTTTTTATCCCTTCGAATCATGAAAATTTTGTAAAAATAACAAAAATTAATTTTTCCGAGATTTTTGTGTAATAATATACCGTTATTTGCATTTATAGTGGTATTAATTGATAAAAATCTTACTCGTAATCGATCAAAAAGTTTTATCCATCAAAATATAAGTGTGTTTTTCTCAAACCTTTTAATGATGCATAATCTAAATACTCTGTTTTCCATTCTGGTGTCAGCTTTTCTTTTAAAATTTCACCGTATTTCATCCTTATATATTTTTATATTTTAATCGTTTGAGCCGGAATTTAATTCAAAATACTAAAGTCAATAAACAAATCAACGAACCTCAAAGTTGGACGCGCATATATTACAACATTTTGAAAAATTACAACGAAGACGGTTACAACCTTATGAACAGGCTTCCAAAAAGGATGGCTTTGAACCCCTTTTTATTCCTTTTCATAGCAAAAAATGGGGAAGATTTGGAGAAAAGGGGAAAAAATTAAAAACTCGCCCCAAAAGGGATGGGCTTTTTTTGGAAGCCTGCTTATGAAATCATAAGTTATGATATATTATTTTTGATATTTAACAAAAATTACTTTTAAGGATTTTTTTTCTGATACACCAACTGCCATGGAATTGGAACCCTTGGTGGGTTTTTTAATTGGAAACTTATGCTTACTAATGGAGACCAAATTATTTCTTAACCCTTGTGAGTGTGCCCTTGCAGTGTGCTGCAAACTGTTCAGCACAGAGTCGATATATCCCTTTATCACTTTTTGGTTATAATGCGTAGCCACTACTCCTTTTAACGTGTGATTTCAACGTTGTGGCTTAACGCATTCTAACCAAAAAGTGATATAGGGATATTGGCTCAAGCTACTTAAACCCTCAAAAATGGCAAAAAAACATAATCATAGAATGTTTTCCTTCTAAGATATTTTAAAGAATTTTGTTCTCAAGAAATAATTGAATTGGTTCCAATATTACGGGGGTTTATTTTTTAGGATTTTTCTGTCTTTTTTTCTGTTTAAATGCATTTAATAATGTCTAGTTGCAGCAAAAAAGAATAAGGCTTGATGCTTTTTACTGAAATATTATCAGTAAAATATCATAGGTATTTGCCCTGCAATTCACCTGGCCTCAATTTGTTAAAACCTTGTCATGAACCATGACTCATGGTTTTATGACATTTGAGTTAATATATGTGCTGGGGCTAAAAAAAGCCGCCAGAGTAAGACTTCTCGCCATAACTTTTTTTGCCGGGGTCCAGAAACATTTTTTCTGCCCCATTATAGAGAACAAAGTTAGGGCTACCATATATAGTCAAACTAGACTTGAACCACTCTTTTTTTTGAAAAAAAAAATTGGATTTTGTCAAAAAATAACGATTTTTGCGATTAACTAGATTAAAACCTAAAAATTTTGGCATAACGGTTATATTCTATATTCCTAAGAACGATTTCCAGCCATTTCTGTATTGCTGAGTGCTGATTGGTCACTTCCCTATTATCTCAAGGATATATTTCAGTCGTCACTGATTAGCTCATATAACTTTCAGTGTGACCAGAGAAACATTTTGACTAATCTTTAACTTTTCACTCAGTTTATACAAAAATAGAATTGCGACCAATCAGAAACCAGAATGCCAAAAATTTCCGTAATATTGGCATTTTGAACGTCATGCCAAAACTTTTTTCTAGTTTTTTGACATGTGATATGTGCTCCCTGTCAGGGAGTCCCTGACGAAAACTATCTCTATAGAAAACTCGCAAATTTTCCGCAACGCGATTTATTGATTATTTAGGGCAAAATGACGTATTTCCTTGAAAATGGGCATTTTTTAATATTTGTAACGCCATTATCAAACGTCCATGTCAAAACTTGTTTCCTGTTTTTTGGCATGTCATATGTGCTCCCTGACGAGAGCCTTCTTTATAGAATGTCGAAAAATTTCCGCAACGCGATTTATTGGTGATTTAGGGCGAAATATTATTTTGACAATGCAAAAAGGTTGATTGGGATTTCTAAAGCTCTGTTTGCAAAATAAATAGAGGGCGGTTAATCAAAGGTGTATGTAATTCAATGTTAGAAAACCGTTTTAGAACTGCCCATTCTCAAAAAAAAATTGAATTTACCGAAAATAGAACATTTCTTATTAGATAATTAATTCGCTGTTTATAGAGACAATTCAATCTAAATCTCCAGTCTCTCCGGGGGCGTGGGTTCGAATCCCCCGCTTTCACCATTTATGTACGACCAATTATGGCTGGTACACTCGCATGTCCTCCTATGGATATGCCTATAACTTAGTTCATAAACCCCCAATAAAACTCTCTTAATTACCGTGTAAAGTACGTCGGGAAGTAGGGCTCGCGCGGGAAATGCTCAAGTGGTGTCGGTGTTGCTGGCAGGGCTGGCTCTCTGGTGGAACTGTCCCTCTCGACTGGTGGGCCATACTTTAAGTAGTGTGGTGGCCTGCCAGTCGAGAGTCGGTGGTAGCTACACAGCTTGTGTCAGCCTACGCCATAGAGGGCTGGGTCTAGCCCTTTTCTCACCTTTACACCAGCACATATATTAACTCAAATGTCATAAAACCATGACTCATGGTCCATGACAAGGTTTTAACAAATTGAGGCCAGGTGAATTGCAGGGCAATACCTATGATATTTTACTGATAAAATTCCAGTAAAAGCATCAAGGGGCCGTATTCTTTTTTGCTGCAACTAGACATTATTAAATGCATTTAAACAGAAAAAAAGACAGAAAAATCCTAGAAAATAAACCCCCGTAATATTGGAACCAATTCAATTATTTCTGAGAACAAAATTCTTTAAATATCTAAAAGGAAAACATTCTATGATTATGTTTTTTGCCATTTTTGAGGGTTAAGTAGCTTGAGCCAATTCCCTATATCACTTTTTGGTTAGAATGCGTTAAGCCACAACGTTAAAATACACGTTAAAAGAGTAGTGGTACGCATTCTAACCAAAAGTGATTTAAAGGGATATATCGACTCTGTGCTGAACAGTTTGCAGCAGACTGCAAGGGCACACTGACAAGGGTTAGAAATATTTGGTCTCCATTAGTAAGCATAAGTTTCCAATTTAAAAACACCACCAAGGGCTTCCAATCCATTGGCAGTTGGTGTATCAGAAAAAAAATCCTTAAAGTAATTTTTTTGGTAAATATAAAATAATATATCATAACTTATGATTCATAAGCAGGCTTCCAAAAAAAGCCATCCCTTTGGCGATTTCTAATCTTATCTCCAAATCTTCCCATTTTTTTGCCTACTGTATGAAAAGGAATGAAAAGGGTTCAAAGCCATCCTTTTTGGAAGCCTGTTCATAAGGTTGTAACCGTCTTCGTTGTAATTTTTTCAAAATGTTGTAATATATGCGCGTCCAACTTTGAGGTCGTTGATTTGTTTATTGACTTTAGTATTTTGAATTAAATTCCGGCTCAAACGTATTAAAATATAAAATATATAAGTATGAATACGGTGAAATTTAAAAGAAAAGCTGACACCAGAATGGAAACAGAGTATTAGATTATGCATCATTAAAAGGTTTGAGAAAACACACTTATATTTTGATGGATAAAACTTTTTGATCGATTTACGAGTAGATTTGTAATAATTAATACCACTATAAATGCAAATAACGGTATATTATTACACAAAATCTCGGAAAATTAATTTTTGTTATTTTTACAAAATTTTCATGATTCGAAGGGATAAAAGGAGTTTTTTTCACCAAAGTGCCCCCTATGAAGACAAGGAAACGGTTTTTACTCGTCAATGAAGAGTCGTCATATTAAAAGATTTTCATTTGTCATAACTTGCATAATAATTTTAACTTCAATTTTTAACCATTAAA
Source organism: Oikopleura vanhoeffeni (assembly GCA_004367855.1). NCBI lineage: Eukaryota > Metazoa > Chordata > Appendicularia > Copelata > Oikopleuridae > Oikopleura > Oikopleura vanhoeffeni. Next base: position 675,385 of record SCLH01000518.1, on the reverse strand, counting down.
TAACTCAGAGTTATTAACTCTGTGACTTTAGACCAGTTAGATACAGATTTTCAGAATTAATTTTAAATCGCCTGAAAAATTTTGCACGAAAATTACTGTCTAGTTTTTCATATTTATATGTACAGGCTGTACTGTACAGCGCAACTGCTTTATTTGCATGAATGGCATTCACTGAATGCCCTAACTGGACTCCAGATTTTGGAAAGTATACGTCAAAAATAAATTCATATAAATATCTTTTTGGGCCTAGAAAAACTTGATTAAAAAATATCGACAATTTAAATTTTTGAAAAAAATCAAAAAATTTAATTTTGGCATTTCATACATATCTTTCGGCTAACTTTGATGAAAAGATAAATTTTTAGTCTGATTAGTGTGAAGAAGAAAAAATAGTCGCTTTTTTCCTGTTGCTAGATTCAGAATTAGAAAAATTAGTTTGTTTGATTCGGAAAAACTCAGGTACGGGAACTCAAATCATATTTACTATTTTTGAAATATACAAGAACTCCGACGAACACCCAATCTGAACTTCGGAAAATTTGACGGGAATTTTTAAATTCCAAAAACTGTTTAAAAAATATGAAATTGTATTTGTTTCATATTTAATCTGTATTTAAAAAAATGCGGTCATTTAATCATCTTATTTTCAATGATCCTCCGCATGTTGAATGTTAGCAAGTTCTTGCTGCAAGAATTAGATTTTTTTTTCGAATCCCAAATACTTTAGCGAATCCTACAAGTTTAAATTTACAGCGCCCGAAAAACTGAGACTTGAAGCAGACAGTGTCTGCCAGACACCCTTTTAGTAACGAGTCACAATAAAATTTTGAATTCCTGGTGAGGTTATGTTTTGCGAAGGTGTTCAAGAGTTAAACATGCTTTTCACCATCTTGATTATAACGAAAAACTGAGAAAAAAAACTTTGAATCACTCCGAACAGCCGTTCCTGAACTCTATCTTTTATCAAAGAAAATTGAAAATTTCAAAGAGTTAAATTTTTGTTGGGTTAAAAAAATTTTGCAAAAAATTTGACAAGAATTTACTGACTAATGAGGGAAGTTTTGTATTTCAAGGAAAGAATTCAAGAATCAACATTTCACAAAAATGAGAAATATTCAATTTACTTGATCGGATTGAAAATTTTATGACATGGGTAGAAAGTAATTTCTAGCTTTTCACGCCTTTTGAAATTTGGTATCTGCTTAATAATTTTTGAGAGCCATGGTTATTATTCTTGGACAATATTATTGACGTATCAAGATTGAATTCGTTTTCTTAAAAGTATAAAATTTATTTTAATTCGAAATATAAAACAATTGGTTTTTGAAGTAAGTATTTATTCAGAAATCTAACCGGCCAGATTCAGCTTGATACATGAATAATATTTTGCAATAATAAGTATGTCGATCCGATATGTACTTAGTTAAAAAAGGGAATTTAGACGTCTTCATTTTCGCACTTGAAGTCACCGCCTGGTCCAATTTTAGCTCTAGAGAAAAACGAATATTGCATTATTATTGTTTACTCAAATTGGTCTGGTCTCTTTAAGGAGGTACCATTATGGACTGAGGCTCAAACAAAGCATTTTCTCATTTTCATCCTAATAATTTTTTTAAAATATAGACAATTTAAATCAATTGATGGTATTTTCATCCCCATACAGTATGGGCCATACTATATATCCTTTCCCAACGGACTCGACTGGGACCGCTAAATTTGATCGGTTGGAATCACTCAAGCAATCATTTAGACATTATCAGTGGGATTCGAACACACGCTATAGAGATAGTAAACGTTTTTGAGATTGGAGTTCCGTTGGGAAAAGGATATTTTCTCTTGAAAATACCATTTTAACCAAAATTTATTGATTTTGAAAAATGTTTTTTGCCTATTCTGAAGCAAATTTATCACGAATTTTTCGAAAATGATAGTACTAAACAGACCTGCGGACATTTCTGTGGTTCAATAATATCTAAACACAGTTTTCCACCCTTAAAACTCACAAAGGGTAGGGTTTTTAAGCACAAAATAGGACTCTACTTTGAGCTCGTTCCTGATTTGTCGAGCAAGCAGTGATCTTTAATTATAATTTTAGGATGTGAGATTTTCGTTCAATTAATCAATTATGTTAGGGGAGTCGGTGCATTTTGACAGATACGAATATGGGCTCTTGATGAAAAACTTTTTTATTTGGTTATATATTCTTCTCAATATACCACAAAGTAATTTTTTTATACTCCAAGGCAACTTTTTTAACTACAGAATTTTCGAATACTGCTTTTTAAAAAAAAATTTAGTTCGAATTAAACTTTCGAATTCGAAAATATGAGAAATTTTTAAAAACACTTCCGAACATTATGAAAAAGCCATATTTTTGTTCAAATTTTTTTTAACTTATTTGTTTCAAATCAAAGAAAAAAATTCTTCAAAAATGGCCACTTTAACTTTTCGCGTAGGTGACCACATATTTTTTAATATGCTATTTAAAAATCATATGACATTTTTTTGGGATTTTCGGTCTATATGGAAAAATATTGAAAATTTTCCCCATTTCTTGTTCAAAATTTTTCAAACTAATTTTCCTGGAATCCTCGGCTAAAAATATTG
>SCLH01000518.1:622585-672757 GCA_004367855.1 Oikopleura vanhoeffeni | reverse complement strand
GCGCCGTCCGTTTAAGGCATGTTGGCTGGTTGGTCGGCCGTCCGTTTAAAGTCATTCTACTGTAACTTTTTTAAAGGTACCCGTTTCACATTTTTGAAAATAAATCGATATTTGCACTTGGTCTTAATTTATTGGGATTATAAGAATTTGTATTTTCTCATTCAATTATCAACAAGTGGCGTAATTTTGTTATTATGTGGCATTTTTTGTCGTATCATTTAATAAACAGGTTTTATGTCTTGCAAACGTTATATATTTAATAACTCTTAAGATAACTCAGTATCTGTAAATCACCTTTTTTCATGGTAATGTGGTATTCGTCTATGAAGCGACAGCTGATATTTGTCTATTGTCCTTATTTTAATATTGTTTCTAAAATTTCAAAAATAACGGTCTTCTGTTCGAAATAATGAAGACTTTTTATTTTTCCACTTATATTTTTTACGAAAAATAGGTGGATTATAGATATTTTTTGTAAATATTTCCTTTGATTTTTCCCCATTATTGTCCCTTATAGTGGGTGTACTTTTAGACAGAACAACAGTAAACGATGGCAACCACAGAAAAGAGATTTATTGCATAAAAAGTCAATTTTCTCTAAAACTTTTGTGAAAAAATAAAATTGTATTTTTGGAGATTTTGGAGCTCTGTGCGGAGTTTGTGGTGTATATGATTTTTGAGGAAGGAATTTAATTTATTTAAATTTACAATAATCTAGATTTAAAAGGAATTAAATAAGTTAATATACAGGGCCTGTATTACAGCATAATTTTACTGATTGCTGAAAACAGTATGTGGAGGCATATTTTTGACTGGAACGAATTATACATGTAATACATTCGTTTTAAAATTTTTGTTTAAATAGACAATATTGTATTTAAATATTCGATTGTTTTCAGGCATCATTTTTCGAGAATAATGAGAGATACCAGAAAACGTTTTTGATAATATAATCCTACGTATGGATGGACCATTACTTAAACTTTATACTTGACTTTTGTTTCAATTTTTAAAGTAAAAACTATTAATTTTTTTTTTGTGTGTTCAAAATTAATTGAAAATCAGATTCCGGAAAAACTAATGAACTTTGAGAAAACCAAATTAAAAATTATGTGTCGAATTCAGTTTAACCTTGAGGTTTAGTTATGCAAAAACATGGTTTTTTTAAGATATTTTGAACGAAATTTCTCTTTAAAAGCTACAAAACGGTGTTTTAACGGACAAAGTTAGAATCATGGCCTCGGCAACTATAGGCTTGGTTTTGGCGGATTGGTTCTAGGCAAGTCAAAGCCAAGGGACCCTTGTCTTTTGAAATTAAGCCACAACTTCTGGCCTTGAGTTTGGCTTGAACAAATTGATGTAAGAATAATCATAGTTATTTTTTGAAAAAAAAATAGGTCTTGAAAAATGTTCAAAGCCAGGCAAAAACTCAAGCACTAGAAATGTTTGGTAACGTCAAAGCCAGTCACATGTTACTGGCTTGCTGATGCCTGGTTTGAATCGTTGCAAATGCTCCTTTTAAACGCACAGGCGTTTTCTCCGTTTAGAAAAAACACCCTTTTTCCGATACTAAATTACAGGATTGTATGATTATGAAAAGTCAATAAATATTTGGAAAGGCAATTTTACCCGTTGTGCAACCTGTTCATTAACGTTACTCAGCTGTAACATGAAGTAGTAATAATTTTGTTTTTTTGAATTTTTTGTTAGCACACAATTTTAAGTATGATGTATTTTTAAGGTCACACTTTAATTTTATTGCCATTTGAAAGGTTACAAGATGACTGAAATGAATTTACCATGTTCAATTTTTTGTCTCTTTATTTTTTTTACAAGGATGCTGAAAAGACTTATTTAAAAAACTTAGTTCCTCAGATTTTATCTATTGGTTATTCAAGTTGTATGCAGCACGAGTTTATACTTTTTTTGAGAGAAATTTGCAAAATAATATAAATAACTCTTGACAAGTAGTCTAGAAATTTTAACTGCAAATTTTTGAAATTCCCTCGTGGCAAAACTCTTGCTGGATTCAACTCGCTCATTTCCAAGGACTTTTAAGTCCCCGATTTCAGCCGGTTTCATTTTTTGAGCCCACTAAGTGGTCCGGAGCTTTCCAAGGGTTAACTTGGTGTTCGATTTGTGATAATGTACCTCATAACGGGGAAAAAAGCTGATATGCACAATCGATTTTTCATTGGTTTAAAGGTTTGACCTGGCTATCGGATGCAAAAAAAACGTTTCTGATATCACTACGGTTTGTTGCTCCAGAGGGGGGCACCTAAAATAAAAGTACCTAAATCTTTTCCCAGAATTAGGCCCCGATATTTCGAGAACCCTAGGGCCTAAAAGGGTTATTTCAGCACCAGATACAATGACATTTTTTTTAGGGAAACTTTTGTCGGGGTTCAAATTTTTTGTTATATGACTCCAAAAGTTAAATTACAAAAGGACTTTAATGAGGTCATATAATATTGCATTATGAAAGACAATTTTAAGGAGATTCAGAGTATAATAAAAAATTATCACTCAGATTACCCCAGAAATTTATAGAGCTGTAAAGTTATTTCTCCTACTTAATCGCGCTCAAAGCAAAAAAATACAGGTATGACTTCGATATGTATGAATTCAACGGTATGAACTAAAACTACCTAATTCAAGAGTAGAAAGAAATAATTATTAATATATATTTATGACCAAGGGTCGATGATTCTAGTCTTCATGGGCTTTCAGGATAAATAATTATATCCAAAGAATTGGAAATGAACTGCGTATAAATAACTTCTATACATTAAAGGAACAAGCAAATTAATAAGTTGTGCTGGGGTTCCATAAGGACCAATTTGTTAAGAAGGGTACGTTTTGGGTAATCTTTTTCGATTCGAGATTTAATTTCCAGAAATTCCATTTCCTGAAAACCTTCGTTCATGTGAAGAATACATTCCGAGCATTCATGGGAACGACCATTAATGACACAAAAAGCTTTTTAAGCCAATGCCCAACCAACACGGGGAATATTTGTCGCGAAATCCTGTGAACCTTAAAAATACGTGTATCTTTTTGCGCGTGATAATTTAAATCAGCGAATGAGTGGCGCTCGAAATGAACTCACGTTTTTCGAAGACACCTGCAATCATTTTTTTAATCATTTTGGGCATTAAAAAGTTGAATTTCCAAAAGTAGATGCTTTATTTAATTACTAAAACTTCAATATTCATCTGTGACGTTCGCAATTTTCTGATCAGTGGTTTTCGTGGCTTCTTTTGAGCCCTACTTTCGAAAAAAACCGAAACCTTTTTTTCGAAATTTTTCTCATGGATCTTAAAAAATATTATCGAGTTTGAAATCGCAAAAAACGAGCGCTCGAGTTTTAAGGTTTTTTTTTGGTGTTTAGTAGCTTTGAAATAGAGAATAAATATATTTTTCTAGAGGAGATAGCTTTTCGACGAATATATTGCCCCAAAATGTGGTTTTGTCCATATTCTAGAGACAATATAGCGAAATTTGAATATTTGCTCGAGATAAAAGTTTGGCCTACCACTCTTGCACAAGTTTATTGTTCAAAATTTCGACAGTAAAACTCTGGGTCTTGGTGTTGCTTTATGTTGTAAAGGAGGTTGTATGCATTACAAACACAAATTGTTATTTTATTAAACAAGCTTTAGATTTTAAAAAGATAATTCTGCAAGCATGGCTAGTATTCCTAAAAGCCCTGCTGAATGGCTAATATTTATTGGAGAAATTTCAATTCCAGACGAGCAGTACCCCCTTCATACGCTTTAAAAAATTGCTGAAAAACATAATTGGTTTCGTTCGAATTCATTTTCGGATATAAATGTGATCTAAAAGTGTATTTTTGATAAATTTCACTTAAATAAAAGCTTTTAGGCGTATTGATTTTTCAATAAGAAAAATAAAATTGAACAGGAATTCAAAATTTTGAAAAAAAGGAGGCAAACGGAAATTTGCTGCCCGTGGGAGTTAAATCATAGATAATTGTTTGTCTTACCATTTATGCCAACATAAGACCAGACAAACAATCGCAAAAATCCCATTCTAGCAAGGATCTTATCCAATCCATGATCCTTAATTTTTTCCTTCACAAACTGCTTGCAATTACATCCCCAAAAACAGTAAAAGTGTTCCCACCCATAACCATTTGGGTTCTAAGTGGATTAGTCTCTAACTGCCGGTTGAAACGACCAAACCAAAAGCGAAACTTAAACCGAACTTCCCCATTTTAAAAAGTATTTATTATCTTTAAATTAAAGAATTATTTTTTAGACAAAAAACGTGATGAAGATAAACCGTTTTCGAGTCTCGAAAAAACAAAATGTTTTTTTTTCTTCAGGCTGCTTTTTTGGAGAGGAAACAGCGTCTTTTCGGAACCATAGGTTTAAAGAAATATATCGGCTGCGCAAATTTGAGACATCTAAAAAAAAACAAACCTTTGCAGATTGGTTAACCTCTGCTTCTCAAGACGTGCTGATTTGGGTACTGAGTGGTCGTTTGCGAGCCCAATCTCATAGTAATAGGTGGGACAGGCTTATTTCAAGGGCTCTAACTTTGTATTCCTTCATAGCATTTTTATAAACATTTCAGGAATGGTAGTTCGTAATCTCTGGAAGACATTTTTTCTTCTAACCTTTTTTCAATTAGCATCGTTTCGACCAACCGGTAAATTGAGGTGACCGCGAGCAAAAAAAAATTTATAAGTTTTATTATTTTTCACCTTATTTCAAAAAATTTTTTATTTTTTTTCAGAGAATGTAAATTTTTCAGAGAATGTAAAAAAAAACTTGTGTATTGTTGTTTTTTCGCTTTTCACCCTAAAGTCTTCAAGATAACGAAGTGTTCGTTTTTGGGGCGCTTAAACCGTATTATTTTTTTGTTGTTTTACGAATTTCATTTTTATACTTAAGTTACCTAAACAGAACATGTTTCGATTAATAAATTGGGCAAGAGTGCAAACACAGCAGAAATTGATTTGTATCTAAAAGGGGATACCTAGGCCTCTACTTTCACACTCGCGATTTTGAAACTAATTTTCAAAGCTCTTATTGGGTTCAATTAAGTGAATATCCGTTGCTTTCTCATTGGTTCAAACGCGGAACGTTAAAGTAGAGGCTAAAAATCCCAATCTTTACTATACTATATTTAATATTTGCTATAGCATTGGTGTGGCAGTTTTTATATCATTATAGGGAAGAACCTTTACTGTTCAAAAATACAATAATTTATCTTAGATTAAAATTGTCTGCAGTTAATCTTTAAGAGCCTCGTGTGCAATTAGACAAATTTGCACTTTTTCCAATGTTTTTCTATTTGATGGTAAAACTTTTTGCCACTTGAAATTTTCGGTTAAAACTTTTTTCGAAACGAAAGTTGCCCTTTGGAGCTTAACTTCGTATAATCAGATTTTTTTTTCAGATCGATTATTTTTACTTCAAGTTATAAATAAATCGTTCTTTTGAAAAACACTCAAAGAACGCGTGTTCTATCGAAGGTGTCTGAAAATCGCAAAATTTTTGAATAAAGACCCGAAAAAAAAAACGAAATTTTGCACTCGTTAGCAAGTAATATTTCTTTTCATGAGTTTAAACGAAATAATTTGAAAGGTTGGATGGTCGACTTACCAATTTGGCCAGTTACGGTGACATAATTTTTTTTTAATTCTCGGATTAAACATGAGGGCTTAGGGAGATTTTGGACCGTAGCTTTCGTTCAAAAAGTATGATTCAGAGTATCAACAAGAGCGAAGAAACAAAACGAGAAATATTTGATAATAAGTAAAGGTGGCCTATTCCATATTTTTAGCCGAGGATTCCAGAAAAATAAGTTTGAACAATTTTGAACAAAATAGGGAAATATTTCAAATAATTTTTCCGATTATTTTTGAACCAAAAATCCCAAAACAATGTTCATATGATTTTTAAATAGCATATAAAGAATATGTGGTCACGCGTCTACGTCGAAAAGTTAAAGTGGCCATTTTTGGAGATGTTTTTCGTTGATTTGAAACGAAATAATTAAAAAAATTTGACCAAAAATTGGCAATTGTTGATAATTTCGGAGTCGTATTTACTTTTCTCCAAAATATGTCCATTCAAAGTTTAATGTCCGAACGTAATTTTTAAAAACAGTTGAATTTCGACTCAAATTCTGTAGTTAAAAAGTTGCCGGATTATAACAAATTACTTTGATGGTATATTGGAGAAGTACATTTACCAGAATAAAATTTGTTTTCATCAAACGCCCATGATCCGTTATCTTGTCCAAAAGCACCGAGGCCCTTACGATCAAAGTTACAAAAAATTGCAAAACCATCCCCTCAACTACGTATAAACATTATATAGGAGCCTCAATTCGGTCCAAAAAAAACGCCAATTCGAGAGGTTCTCGTCGAATTTCTATTTAAATATTTTAAATTTATACATACATATATATAATTATCGTTATATTCAATTACGGGGTCCTGGTCGTTTTTACTTAGATTTTTAGCCAATAACATTTTTAAAACAATTCGGCTTTTGAAAACAACTCCATTCCCGATTGCCATTCTTAGATAGCTCAAACTGAGCACAAGATCTTGTGAATAATAAAATAAAAAAATTGGACCAAATCCGGTCATTGTTTTCATTTTTTTAAGAAAAACTCATATTAAACAATTTCAGTATCTCAGGAAATAATTTTTAGAAAAAAACTGAACCAATTTTTTCATTATTTTATCATCAAGATATTTGTGCTCAGTTTTAGCTATTAAAATCTATCAGAAGTTGTTTGTCAAAGCCGAATTAAATAAAAAATTTGTGCTAAAATCTTAGTAAAAGAAGCCGAGGATGCCCCCGTAATCGATACAATCGTGTATATACGATTTATGTTACTAAGGTCGTTTTTTTAGGTCGACCACCATAATTTCGGCTGGGAGATCTAGACAAGATACCGAAAAATAGTTTTTCCTGCACGTGAAACCTTGGAAAAAATATGCGAAGAAAATTTTTTGGCTTCCTTGGTTGACTCACGTTGACCAGAATCAGTCATCCGAAATGGCTCAAAATGACCGAAAAAACGTTTTTTTGCGAATTACCGCGTGGATGAATTGGTAATCATCGGGGAAAAAGGGAAAAAAATCCTGCGTTCCAAATTCGATTGAAGATTCAGATGCAAAATACCGTTTGTCGCTATCTAGTCTGGTTCTCTCAGAAAGATACCCCTTAAGTGGTCGTACCTAAAAAAAGCGACCTAAGCATAGATTTTTCTATTTTATTTGATTTATTTCCTAGTGCCAGTCTCTTAAAATATTCAATAGGCCGGATTTCTGCGCAAAAACTTGTCGGACAATTTTGGCGTTCCCCAGTATATTTTTAATTCAAGTAGTTACTACATTCGGATCAAGTAGTTAAAACATCGGATCTACCTAAAATTGTTAATATCTATCTGAGGGATAAATCGAAACAATTTAAATTTAACTTAATTTAATTAAAAAAAAATTAATAATTAAGTTTAAACATGAGGTTATTGTTAAACGGACATTATTAGACTTCCAGGAGACATTAAGTATTTCCAGAAAAAAGGCAACAAATTGAATAAAACAAACACGATAAGCAAGCAGGCATAAGATAAAAATTTATATTTTGAACTGGACCCCAAACGCTTCCATTCGGCCCTAAGATGTCAAGCAACTATCTTTTATTTTTAAGGCACACCACCTATTCCACGGCCGCCAAAAAAGCTAAATTTTAAAATTAATAATTTTTTGTAGGATACGTTCAACTTTTCTTCGCGTTTTCTTCAATTTTTCAGCGTTTCGAAAAGGTTAGATTTTTTGGAAGAGTATTTATTTCGGCCATCGTTTCCAAGTTACGGTATCGCTTCAGAGCCGGTTTTTCGATTTCTTGGTTTTCAACCGGTAATTTTGATTATTACTTCGTTCGAAAAAACGCATGATTTTTTCGGTAAATGGTACGGTAAAAAACGGGAAATTTGGAAAAAAATGGCCCTTTGTAGTGTCATGTTGTTTTGAAAGGGCTGATACATAATTTTCAAAAAGATCGTTGTGGCCAATTTTGAGCATATCTCACCGAGATAAAATATACTTTAAAAACGAACCAAGCTTTTTTCCCTGGATCGAGTCGAAAATGTTTCCTGACTGTATATTTTCTATAACCGATTTCTGGATTGTCAAGGCCCGATAAGAGCTCGAATTCAGTCAAGTTTATCAATTAAAGAAATTTTACTCATTTTATATTAATTCTCCAGCGTTATAAAAAATTTCTTTTAAAAAACAGTTGGAGGTTAATTTTATAAACGCTGGTTTTATTCAGGATAATTATTTAAAAATGACTAAAATATAATGATTGAATTTTTGAATCGCCAGACTTTGACTTTTATTTGAGCCTTCTGACCCCTTTGCAATCCAAGATCAGATATAGTCTATTTCATTATTACAGTGAAGTCCGTTTATCAGGACGCGTCCTATTCAATACTAAAAGTGTACTTGTCCAGCGAAAAGTACTTTATTTTAGCATAAAAAGGCGCTATAGGTGACGATGTCGTATGTATCATAGGCATATTTTTATTGGTTACAGTCATAGTACTTTTTGCTGGTAGTACTTTTAGTATTGATAGGACACGTCCTGATGAACGGACTTTCACTGTAGATAAAGAACAGGAAATTTTTCGAACCGATTCACTGAAATTTCAAGAAAATCCGATTCGCCATTGACTGTAAAATGGAATGAATCATGGCGGCACCATGAAATTTTCTCATAAATAAAATTTACCTTCGTTTAAATGATAGGAATGTTGGAAGCATAATTTGGTGTAAACATTAGTTGATCTACAAAACTTTTTTTATTATCTGAACTGCCAGCAGTACAGGAAATAATCTTTCAGCGACAATTATCCTAAAAATAGAAATTTTTTCATTCGTTCTTATCATAAAAATCGAGCTTTTTGAGGACATGAATTTTGCTTATTGGAAATTTTTTTTTTAAATGTAGTTATGTTTTCATGAGAAATTTGGGTTTAAATTATAAAAGAAAAAAACAATATTTTTTTTTGCAAGGTTTAATAATTCGCGTGAGTGGTTGTGCTGAACCTCAAGTTAGGAAAATGCTCAATTTACCGTATGTCGGCCTATTTTTACCTAGATTTAGCACACGTCCTTACCTCAAATTATCAAAAACCTTGCAAAATCCATTATATCGAAGATTATCCTTTCCCTGTTTCTCCACTCCGCGTCATAACTGTGGGTCAGAAAAGGTATTGAACCAATTCCACATCACACGATTGTTCAACTTATTTCGATAGAATCGGTGGTGATTTGATTGGTCACTAAACTTTTTCTGACATCACAGTTATGACGCGGGAGTTGAGAAAGCAGAGAAAGGATATCTTCGATTATTACGCCACGAAGGTTTAGGACATTTTTGATAACATGACCCTATTAAGTAATTCTCACCATCTGCTGCAAATTGGAGCCCAAAAGAAAACACCAAAATCCTGTTCATCTCATAAGGTTCTTAGTGAAATCATTTTGCTGTTTTTGTTGTTTCATATTTGAATTGTTGCGCAATACATGCCTAAAGCCACAAGAGTTCCTGCCTGTCAGTCATCGTCGTAACATTGGCTGTTTTTCCATCGCAAGAGAAATAATTTCCCCCAAATAAACTTCTTTTTAATTAAATAAAATTCTGAGACATTTTCTTCTATAATCAGTCATGAATTGAAATAATTTTTTGCACTCAAAAAACCGAGTTTAAAGACTAGGGTGTTTTTGTATTTAATTGGCATCCCCTAACTATGTCGATACGGGAGAACTTATCGATTACAGGGCTTCCTAATCACTTTTTATAGATCTTTGGCGCGGCAAAACTTTGGCCAAAATTTTTAAATAATTTCGGCTTTTGAAAACAACACATCCGATTACATTCTTAGATAAGCTCAAATTGAACTAAAATCATCCCAATTTTTTCTGCAAATTATGGTTTCACGTTAAAAAATATCTTTCAATGCTCTTTCAAAAGAGTCCTTTTGTAGGCTGTTCATCTGTCAGATAATTGAGGCCGAGGACAAAAGTTTTCAAAATAATGGCCTCGACAGGTGACAGCCCATTTACCTCTTGATATACAAAATTGACCTTGAAATATGAAAAATACATTTTTCAGATTTTGGTCTGAAACCAATGTTTGAACTTCAAAATGAGTCAATTATATTGGCGTCACATTAAACAATGATTTTTAGAAATTTTTTAATCATTTCTCTTTTTTGGACACTGGAGTAAAGTTTTTTGTTCCAGGGGTTGGTTTAAGATTTTTCCCTTCTTTTTTTTCCAAAACTGGTTACCACTTGATTTTCCGCCGTTGTGATTGGTGAATCTGAGAACCTACGTTTTTCTCAGATTAACCAATTCAAAACGGCGGAAAATCAAGTGTAACCAGTTGGAAAAAAGAGGAAAAATCTTTTACACCTGCTACATGGGTTAAAAAATGGTAAAAAGTTTATTAATTTTTAAAGAACATTTCCCATTTTGTCCAGCTTTGGAAAGGAATAACATAAACGCTTTAATAATAAATTTCTCTCATAAAACGTCTTGGGAAATTTCTATTTTTGAAGTATCGATCGGACCAATCCAAAATAGCCGTTTTAGAATTTTTTGATAAACTTTTCTTTCCAATCTATTGGTTTGATTTGTTTATTATTAATTTTGAGCAACCAAATCACATCTCCGCATGTCTATTTGAAGATTTACAGTATTTTGTTATTTTATTAAAATGAAGTTTTTAAAAAATTGAAAGTTTTGATGCTTTCCTTCAGGCAATATACAGATAAACCACAGGGACAATATAACCACGCTCTTGTGGTAAGAATTCATATCGAATTCGGGGTTGCTCCTTAGGCTTACATATAAGCTACTTTTTTATAGCCAAAATTTTTAAATTTAATTAGTCCTTGAAACGACTTTTTTTCAATCCAATTAAGTCCTTAGGTAGCTCAAACAACTATTTCAGAGAAAAAAAAATAGGTTCCGATCAGACCATCGTTTTCATTTTTTTTTAACAAAAACTGGAGATTAAACAATTTAAGTAATCTCAAAAAAAAATTAGTCCGGTCGATTTATTTTATCATTCACTAAATATATCTGCTCAGTTTCAGCTATCTGAAGACTTTATCGGCTGAGTCCGTTTCAAAAGCCGAATTATATTAAAAATTTAGGCGAAAACATATGTGGCCAGGAGCCCAGTAATCGATGTATATTACAGTATATATACAGAGGTTAACCACACGGTGCTTTCCAAAAAGCTCGACTGTTAAATGGTGTGTTGTCGCTGATTTATGGCTGTTTTTCGATGCGGTTTTCTGGTAACTGGCGAAAGGTGGTATCGGATGAGTTCAGTACTTATTGTAATCTGATTACAATCCAACCTAACGCGGCAGACGGGACCTTGAATTGTTCTCCCCGAAACCACTTAAAAAGCTATCTTCCATAATTTTCATCAATTTCTCTTAATTTTTTCATTAACAGGCTCAGAAAAGCAGAACAAACGATCCATTAGAGGCCCATTTATGGAAATGTTGTTTTTGACGGACATTTTTCTTTTCTCGTTTTAAAAATTTTTGTCGGTTTTTAGTGAGACTTTTTCTGTCAACAAGGAAATTTTGCGAAACGGACTCTAATTGATTGTTTTGTACTGCTGCATTTGAGCCCTGATATAAAAGACTGAGGATAATTTCTTAGAGGAGATAGCTCTTGAGGTCTTATTTACTAATGAACGACACTTTTGAATTAAAAAAAGGATAGTGAAAAAGATTGAAAAAAATGTCAGAGGAAATAACCGAAATACTCAAAAGAAAACTGAATTTTCTAATTTTTTTTTGATTTTCATTTCTACTGTGCGGTCTCTTTTGCTGTGGTCTTTTTATGGGCGTTTTGGTCCTTCCAGATTTTGATTTAAAGAAAAATTAAGTTCAAAAAGTGTCTTGATCTTCGTCTGAATCTGATGGATTCTCATATTGGGCGCTAGAGGATGTTTTGGAATTTTAGTTGTCGAGTATGAATTATACAGCAGAAGAATTGCGAGATGAAAGTCACAAGTTCAATCCTCTTGGGTTAAATGTATACTTTTTGCTATCTTAGTGATATTTGTGCTAATCCCTTATATGCTTAAGGTTTTAAATCTATCAATTCATTATCAGTGATAATTTATCACCGAAAAACATTAACGCAATTTTGCATCAAATCCGTTCAGACGGTTTTGTGTCGTTTTTTTTGCGTTTTTTTTGGGCGTAAACTACGTATTTGATTATATTTTCTACGTTTACTCTGACTTCAGAATGATAATAAATTATTCGAAACGTGATAAATAAAATCTCTTTTTTTATACATTGAAAAAACCATAATAATTTAAAACGTCTTTATTAAATTGTTTTTAATAAATGTGATTTAAGATATCAAAAGATTTGTGACGCAACTCGGAAACATTAAATATTCAAATAACATTACAATAATTAGAGACCCATGATTCAAAATTTCACAGGATTTTTCAAAATCTGGTCGAAATATTTTTTTGCACTTCCATTTGTGCATATATTCGGTTGTTTAAATTTCTCAAAATTTGAATAAGCATAAAATTTAAAAAAAAATTATGTTCAAGTGTGAAATTCAAAAAAGTTTGGAGTACTGTCGGACGAAATAGACGCGGGGTTTTCTCGTAAGTTGAGGTGGAAAATTTATTGCTCCTATTATCACTGTGAAAACTGTTTAAAACCTTATTATAGTTTGGTTTGCATGTATTTCCCTGGAGAGTTGGAAATTATCGCCCAAAGTTTAGCTTTTCTCATTTCTGCCTGTTGACCATATGTTTTTTGGTCGAAGTTTTTCATTTTTTAATTTTCATATTATTTCGCCTACTCATAAGATTCTATGGTTATATACCAAAGCATATTCAGGTACCACTTTCACAAATTTGACTTTTCCCTGGAAATTGAAAATCGTTTTAGGGAAAACAATTTAATTTGAAAAAGTTTGAAAATTTTTTCTAATTTCCCTTTTATGCCCTTTGTTAAAGATTTAGTCAACTATGTTACTTTACCAGCTATGTTAAATTAACGTTATTAACTGTTCATAACATATATCGGGACCAAAATCTTTAATAAAGGGCATAAAGGAATATCATGATTCAAATGATGTTTTTAGTCTTTCAAACGCAATTAGTCAAACCAAAATTAAGGGAATATTAGCTGCGAAATAATTTTTAAATTTTAAGCTAACTTTAATTATTTAATCAATCATATCCCCTATTTCACACTTTTGTTAATATCCCGGCCCTCATTAGGAAACGTAGTGATGTTTTTAAGTAGTAGGAGGCCGGGATATTAACAAAAGTGTGCATGGGGGATATCGGTTTCCCAAGAAAAAGTAGCAGCTATAGTGAAAATGGTGCCTAACCGTTCATATTTTGGCCTTAGGAAACGACCCACTTGCTTGAGTTCATAGTAGCTAAAAACTTGAACCACGCATATTAAAAGAAAAGTTAAACAAACAAAAAAATAGAATTGCGACCATTTTTTCCTATTTTGTTTTAATTCAAAAGCTAAGTTTTGCTAAACGTATAATTTTGAAAAGCAGGAAAATGGTCCGATTCAACCAATTTTTCTTTCTTATTTTTTCTTCTCAATGTGCTGATCGTTTACGAATATATCAATAACTCAATCGGATGCATGAGTTTGGGACACGCCTATTTACTAAATATAAATTTCACTTTGGTTGGGATAAGAATATATCACAATTTCTCTTAATTTTAGTTTGTTTCCTTAGCCAATTAATGTAATATCTTAATAAATTTTTCGAGATTTTACACTCACAGCTCCCTTAAACGATTTTATACTTTTAGGGGCAGAAGGAAATCAGTATTTATTTACCGTGGGTTTGTGATTGGTTTATTTTTTATATTTTGGTTCGTTTTATTGAATGATGGTCAGTTAACCATTTGGTTTCGGAATAATGGCTGGTCTTCTATGAATATATATTCAAAGTTTTTGGAATTTAGCAAGAGTATTATTGGAAGAACATAAAAATCGAGATCACCCGCTACCAAACTTATTTTTGCAACATAAAACGAATATTCCTCTACCATAATTTATTACATCGATATGACTTTTAAACGGACAACCTGAACGGGACAGGGCGCGGCTAACATTTTTGCGAGCGACTTAATTGGACAGCCCCGCAAGGGAAAAAATTTTTCGCCAAATGACTTGGCCTATCCAACTGAACTGAATATATTGAAATTGTCCCTTCAATTGTTTAGAAAATTAATGTTTATTTTGCAAAAATGCGTTGGGTTTTTTTAATTCAATTTTTTTTATTTCACAAGTTAAAAATAGGTTATAAATATTTTTTTTCATTCATATCAAAGATTCCTGCCTTAGTCGTCGATTTATCTCAGGCGTCATAACTTTTGGACCCAGTGTCCAATGACAATACTCGATTGGTCGAACAATACTCAATTCAAGAATCCCGCGATTTTCATTGGCCACTTTATTAGTTATTGACGCTCCAGATAAATCGACGACTTAGGCAGATTTTCGATATAGACAGCCCTGGAAGCTAAATTTGCGCCCGAAGACTTTCTGCAGAGGAAAATTTTAGCCACGACTTTAAGCGGTCAAGTGCCTGTCCGTTAAAATCATTTCGCTGGTTAGTCGATTTATTTAAAATACCTTTCAGGATTGTCACACGGGACGTATCGATGTTTGAAGTGGTAAAAAACCTTGCGATACTATTTGAGACTATTTGAAATAAGGAATTTCAAAACTTCAAATATGAGGATTCAATGTTTAAACTATCTTGTACGAGAATTTTGTTTCCGTCATTTTAAGACCAAGGATCTTTTTGTTCTTTCAAAAATTTTCTAAAAAATTCGATTTTTGGTCAAATTTTTTCGAGATTTTACATGGTAGTCAGGAATTCAGTTCTATGCGAAGCCGTTATTAAGTGCTAGAAGGCTGATTTTTTGGCCAGTGAAAATTAAGTCGTGTTTTCGGTTAGCTATTTTTTTGCTTTAGGAGACAGCGACCAATATTTGGACCTAAAAATGACCCGCTCAAAGTTCAGGGTCAATTTCAAGAGAATCGGAAAGGGTCGATTTCTTGATTGACCGTATTATCAACTATGGTCCTTGAATGTAGTTGAAAGGTACTTGCAAGTCTAAAAACGATGAACTTAAGGTGTGACCTTGGGTGTTGACCAGTTGTGCTCCTCTAGCGACCTTAACAGCGTAAAAGCTGAAGTGATGCACCCTGACTCATAGCTGTAATACCTGTTGTATAGACGTACTTTATGTAACCAGATCCGTTCAGGTTATAAACGGTCTTGTACGGTCACCGTAACCGTCTACGGCATACACGCTGCCGTTCATCGTATAAGACGTCGTGTACGTCACCGCTACCGTTCAGGTATAAACGGTCTGTACGTCACCTACCGTTCAGGTATAAACGGTTCTGTTACTCACCGTACCGTTCATGTATAGGACGGTGTGTTTACGGTCACCGTTAGCGTCTACGTATATCGGGCTGTCTGGATATCACGTGGAGAATTCACGTGAGTGTTTTCTTGGCAATATTCGTAGGTTTGTAGACTACACTGGAAATTAAAGAGCCAATTAGGATCTATTATGGTTGGACGCAATCAACCCTTTGTGGCCGCTTCGGAAACGAGATTCTACGCAGTGAAGTTTCGTCAGCGGTCGGGTTAGTACTTAGATTAAGAGATTAATATTATATTATATATTGTGGTGATTTATCTGTATACTAAAATATATATAGGATTTGTTAGGTTTTTCAAATCCACATGCATATATGCGTGAATCGTTGTTGCGAAACGAGCATGGCAAAAGCTGCAAGCATCGCAATAGAAGATGAATGTCGGAGCTAAGATTAGTCCGAATTTTCATGTCTATTGTCAGCGCAGTTATAATTGACCTCATAGTTTGAATGACGTCATGAGAAATTCACTCTTCCCGATTCTTTTGAGAGTACTTTCAAGTCAAGATTGACCTTGAAGACCATTTGACCTGTTATTAAGGTCAAATATTTTGGTCGCCGACCCTTGGATTCCGGGACCTACTGTTAAATCTCGAAAATTGACCGAAAAATCGATTTTTTTTAGAAACTTTTTGAAAGAACACCCTGTATTGGTTTTGAAATTCCTTATTTCAAATCGTCTGAAACTGCGACTATAAAATTGTTGTTTCTAATCACATTTTTGGAAAAATTGATTTCCGCTCTTAATTGTATATAAAAGATGGATTTTTAAAGATCTGTAAAAGGGTTTTTAACTCGGTATGACTGTTTTCAGCCAAACTAGTTGGCTTTTCCGTTTTTTCTCATTATATTTAACTTAAAGTCGTATAACTATTTGTATTCAGGCGCAGTCTACGAGTTATAGCCAGTATTGCAAAGATTGAACAACGCGCAGAATTATTTTGTTAATTTCTCCATCTTGCAGAAAATTTTGTTTTTCAAAGAGTAGAAAATTGATGGTTTTTGACAAAAATGATCTTTTCACAGAGAAATACACCGTTATGGAAACGATATTTTATAGAAAATGTTTCAATCATAGCCAATGATTCATAGGACTAGTCAGTAAAACCACTGGTTTCACATAAATGAAAAACTGTTCAAATAATTTTCGCAAAATTAAATTAAAATATCACGCACATATTAAAAAATATATGTTCTCTTTCCTCCACTACAGCTTATATAATATTAATGGAAACGCATCTTTTTTCGACCGTGGTATTTTTAACTTATCGTGCTCTCAGTACTGTTAGTAAGTTATGAATCTCCTATTACACTTTAAATCCCGGCTGTTAGAAAAGTGATTTTAGATACGGATATTAACAGTGTGAATGATATATTTAATATACGGTATATCATATCGATCCCCGGCTATAAATTTTAATTTTTTAATTTTCCATTCATTTGTTCTTAGAATTTTCTAAATTTTAGTTTAACCCCCATCTGTTTGAAATGTTATATTACCCACCTGCATATTAGTGTTTTAAACACACTACGTATCAATTGACAAAAAGAATAAATATGGATTTTTTTTTTCAATCAACGCAAGAGCGTGACTGCACGAAATTTTCGTTAAAACAGAATAAATTTTGTTAGATAAGTTTGAGAAAACATTTTAGTAATTAAATTAAAGGTAAATTTAACCATTAAAAATGCGTGGCGGGAAAAAATGTTTATTTTAAAGTATTTGATTAAGTCTTATCTTCCGGAAACTTTTGATTTGTCTATTCTTAGACGAGAATTCATGGGGCGAACAATTTGTACTAAATGAATTTCTTGGCGGCGATTGAACCTTGCTCAAATCGTCAATCAAA
Source organism: Oikopleura vanhoeffeni (assembly GCA_004367855.1). Taxonomy (NCBI): domain Eukaryota; kingdom Metazoa; phylum Chordata; class Appendicularia; order Copelata; family Oikopleuridae; genus Oikopleura; species Oikopleura vanhoeffeni. Next base: position 655,364 of record SCLH01000518.1, on the reverse strand, counting down.
ACTTTGACCGCCAATTACCCACCCAGGTGGTGCCGTGCGTAAAAATTGCTAATGCCAAAATTTTGAAATTAAAAATAGAGGGGAACTTTCGAAGGGTCTGTTCGGAAGTATTTCCGCTTGGCCAAAATGTGCTTTCCCAAATATTTTTGGTCTATGTGTTTAAACCAGAATGCAGGTGGAGGTTAATACCATATAAAGTCACTTCTGGTTCATTTGAAAATCTCGCGATTTTAAAAATTTTTGAAAAAAATTCCGATATTTTATTACAAGAATAAATTTTCGTTTTTGCCACTTGAATCATTAGATAGCATCCACGAATTTTCGTTCATCTCACTTTAGCCTCTATTTTGGAATCCACGGGGTGACTGTAAATGAAATCCTATTAATCAGAGAAATCCTAATTAGTATGTGTTCGGAAATTTTTCTAGCGTCGTTATAATGGAGCTGTCATTCTTCGATATCTCGGATGGAACGAGAGCTCACGTAATTATTGGTCCGCGAGAAATCGAAAGGAATTATTCTTCTGAAATAAATAAGTTCGTTTTTGTTGCACCCGTAGATCGTGAATCACGATTCGTGCATTGACTATACCGTTTTAATAGACGAACAACGTCAAGCGTTTTTTATAAGATATATTTCCCATAATTTTGGCCTTGTAAAATAGCAGAAAAAAAGTACGCGTAATGATGTCATTCAATGCCAAAAATTATCAAAAAAACTATGAATCAACGTTACTAATTAAAAATAATATTTATAACCTATAATGTATATAATTATAAAAATGCCACAACAATTTTTTAAAGCTTCAAAGTTCTTTCTCAATACGACTTTAATTTTAAATTGTTTCTTTCTATTTTTATCTTCTGTATAATTTGCTGCCCTAGAAAATTTTAAATAAAAATTTCACCAAAACAAATAAACTCACAGACCAATACTGAAGTATTCAACGAAGACAAAATTATGTAATTAAGGTAAAACAGCAAAAGTTTTTTGTCTTAACCATCCTTGAATTATTTTAAATTGTAGCCCGTGAAAACATTTTAGTTTCAGTAAAATAAACATCACAGACCTACAATTTCAATATCTCTATAAGGGAGGGGTGTCGCAGAATTTTGAGCCTCTTTCCGAGGGCCATTCCCGCCAAACTGGCAAAAGTGATTATCCAAAAACATTTGTAACTAACAGAACCACTTTCGGGGTAATTTGAATTTAACCAGTAATCTGATACAATCCACACCTACGCTGTATAAAAAAGCTCTTAAAAGACACGCAAGTTTGTATTCTTCTCACTTCAAGTTTTCACCATTTTTTATTATTTTTTTGTCTCACAAATAATGCACCAAGGATTTTGGTGCAATTTTTTACTCAGGTTAGCGTCAAAAGAAAATAAATTAGCGCACTTCAATTTTTTAAATCATAAATATATCAATATTTGTTTCGTTGTTTGGGCGCCAACAAAAAAAATTTCGAGGGAAGGCGCTTTTGGCATTATGTTGTGGGGGCAGCCACTGGGGCTTCTCTGGAGCCTGACACAGACAAAAAATAATGAAAAAGGGGTAAAAATTTGAAGGAGAAAATTCATTTAGAGTGTTTTTTAGAGGCTTTTTTAAAAGCGTAGGTGTAGGCGTGGTGGGATTGTATACATTACTGTCTTACATCACGTGAGAGTTGTTCTTCCAAAGATTGCAAAGTTTTTGGGATATCAGCACAGCTAGTTTTGTTAATCGGGTTAAGACGGGTTAAAGGGGTTGACAGAATCTATTTGACATTTTCGTCGGTTTGAATATACTGAAAACTATCCAGTTCATGAGAAAACCGAAAATGCTAATTTGTAGATCTATCCTTGATCTTGGCGAAAAAGGATTACATCACAAATTATTTTTGACCATTAAAACCATAGGTACGTTCGTAACAAGGTTGAACATTTTCCAAAGCTGCAAAATCGTATTCTTCCAGACGAAATCCCTAGTACCTGGTTATCGAATGCGACACACTTACCTTAAGAGTAGTCTGCATTCTCAATATAAGGTTGAAGACTCATGTATTTTAAACAATAACACATAACATGACGATTGACAAAAAATTACACTAGGCAGGTTTCTTCGATATCCCTATTCCACATTGTAAATATCCCAGCCATGATTTAGGAAACGTAGTGTTGTTTTAAGTAGTAGGGCCGGATATTTTACAAAATGTGTGATTAGGGGATATCAATTGAGCGTCGGAATTTTCACAGGAACGTACGGTAGTATGTCAAACTACAATCAGTCAAAAGCCGAATAAAATCACAGTGACAAATAATCCCAAAATAAGGTTGGAATATGTCATAATTAATCCTTATTTCTCGTGAAAAAAGATCACGTGACGTTTTTGGAGTATTATTATGTTCAAAACTCTTGAATAGGTGTTAAGATAACCCAAAAAATTTTTCAGCCGTAATTTTGATACATCCTTTTGTGTACTTGACCAAAACCTTATTTCCTAATTTGAAGATTCACGTGATCGTTTTGGACTTTGGTGTCCTGTAATGGAAAAAAAGTCTTAAAAACTTTTTAAAAACCACTCCTCAATCTTTTTTCAAAATTTATTTAGCATTTTTGAAAAAAAACCAGTAATACTTTTTCCAACCTTATTCTTTAATATAACGGTCACGTGTCATTGTTCGGGGGCTACCTGTGTAAATGGGAAAAGAAGTTGCTTAGATTTTTTTTGATCCCGCTCAAAAGCTTTTTTTTGATGATTTAATTTTTTTTTGCAAAAAATAAGTACTGTAATCAGGTAAAACATTTTCGAAAAAAAAACGCGCGAACACAACGTCCAAATTACAAAATAGTTGATCGATCAACTCTGTAAATCTTTCATTCATAGATGATACAGCGTGCCTAAATTGGATTTAAAGGCCCATTGCGCCCGGATTGGCGCAAAAGCCACTACTGCGGATGTTAAATACAGTTGGGTTGTTATTTTTGCTTTCCTTGACGATTTATTAAATATTGTTGATTAGTGTGTTTTTTAGGTATTGGTATGGGTTTTTGTCTTAAAAAGACAGATTTAAAGCATTAATATATGGTTCTGGATCCTCCTCTTGCGGCGTTCGTGATTGGTCTGCTTGTTGTCCTCTGCTCGCTCCTTGATTGGTGATGGCAATCGCTTCTATTTTGGACGAAATTGCTGGTTAATACTTTCTCATTTGACCTCTGTAGCTCCTTCTTCTGCTAAATTGTTACTATATTTATATTTTTTATGCTCCGTTGTGATCATTGATTTATAGACCTAAGAACAGATTTCAAACAAACCTTTAAATTGGCCATAGTTTTGGGTTTAGGTGAGTATCATGTATTATGCAGTGTAACATTTCTGGGAAAGACTAAAACTCCAGGACCAAAAATCGGGAAGCTATTTTGTGGGAAATTTCACGGAGATTATTTTTTTTGAATTTTCAGAAAAATTTTTTCGAACTTTTTGGCGGTTCCTGATTGGCTGACAAAAAATTGCCTCAAAAGCTCATACTTTTGACCCGCCGAGAAATGGAAATCAGCGGGTTAGTTACGTCAGAACAAAAAGTACCATATTGAAATTTTGAAAAAACTCAAAATCCGGCATATTAGGGGTCCATTGACTACGCATTCTAACCAAAAAGTGATAAAGGGATATAGCGTTAACGATTTCGGACAACAAGGTAGATATTATGAGATAATTTCCGCAAACCGTTGTTTTATAATTTTTATGCACTGCAGTTCACTTTATTGAGTTTTGGAATTTGGTATAAGTTATACCGTATAACGAAATAAAATACTCACCATCTCTCAATTTACCCATATTTCTGATCTTTAAAAAATTTCACGGTGGTCGACAATTTGCTGTAACACCCCATTGTGGGTGCTTAATTTTTAAACTATGCAAGCAATACAAAGTTGTTTTTATTAATAACATGAAAATGTTTTTTTAATAATTAGCAATATATTTGGTCCACCACGGTTTGATTGAACACAAAACAGTAGTTGAGTCGTTGACCGCCAATGAAATAATGGGAATGTCGGAAGCATTTGAGAGTTAAAACAAGCTGAAATTAAGCTTATTTTCATGAGAATAATGAAAAAAAATTTAAATGTTTCCTACAAGCTATCGTCATGATTTTAATTTGTGTACATACGTATGCATATTCAAAATTATTCACTCCTTCGATATCAACAAAGATATAAAGATATCAAACTGCTCGCATTTAACCAGATTTTACACCCACAACCTCCTTAGGTGGTCAACTAGTGTGAATACGTAGTTTGTTTTAATTTCATGTGTTCAGTAGATAGTCAAAGATCTAAACTTCAAATTAATTTGCTTAAACAACTAAATTGTTCGAAAAAACATTGGTTGAAAAAAAGTTTCTGAAATTAACCTCAAAAAAAGTCATTAACTTTCACTTTTTCTTTAACAATCAGTTCTTACTTTTTAAACGGTATCGATTACGGGGGCTCCTGGTCATTTTTTACTAGATTTTTAGCCAAAAATTGTATTTAATTCAGCTTTTGCAAACGACTTATCCGATACCTGATAAATAATTGAATTTGAAAAATTGGTCCGAATCCGACGATTGTTGCCAATTTTTTTAAGAAAAACTAGTTATTTAACAATTTCAGTAATCTCATAAAAAAGATAAAATAAATTGGTCCGATGAACCAATTGTTTTTATTTTTCACAAGATATTTGTGCTCAGTTCGAGCTTTCTAACAATGTAATCGGATGAGGTTTCAAAAGCCGAATTAAATAAAAAAATTGACTTAAAAACTAGTAGAAACTGACCAGGAGCCCCCGTAATTGGTATACAATTAAACAGGATGAAAGGACTTTTGGGTTTATCAAATTGATTATACCTTCATGTCACATGAATCATGTGATTTGTGAGCTCTGTTTAAGGCTCCCGAACAAAAAATCAGCTACCCTATGAAAAGGTCCTATGAGTCTGAAAATTAAGGACATAGTATAGTTTTGGACCACAAAGATTCATAGGACTATTTTATCGAGTAGCTATTTTTCGCTCGGGAGCCCTAGCTATGTTATTATTTTATCGAAAATCCTGCCTATGTGTCGAATTTTATCACTACGTCACAAGAAGAGAAAGTGACTAATGAAATCACAGGATTCTCGACAATTAGACACTGTCTTTTTTTGTGACATCATGAATCATGATTCATGATAAAATACGCCATTCCAGCGTGTATTTAAATTATGGGTCGATAGTAATTCGCAGAAAATCTAATTCGTCGAAAAATCGAAAATGTCAACTTTTCAAATATAAAGACAATTTTTTGTAAAATTTCTCTTTGCTCATCGTTTCCAGTGCCCAATTTTAATATGATAAGATACAAAACATAATTTCTTAATAGTTTATTTTAAAAGTTTCCGCGAAAAAGGCACAATTTTCATAAAAAGTGAGTTTTTAAGCCTCAACTCTAATAATCTTCGATATAAAAACATGAAATATTTGGTTTCACGATGAAATTCACCACTGAAAATGATGGCACATTTTCTGCGAATTACTTTCTTCCCTTAAATTATAAAGCAATTTTATACATAGCAGCAATTTTATTAATACATATCAAATGAATGTTAAGCAATTAAACTTGAGTTTATTTTCTTCGAAAAGGCACAGGCAAGGTATCCATTTAAAATGAATCTGGATATCGCGATTTTATATATTGACAAAGTGTAAAAAGGTCTGGATTGCTGTTCATAAAATTTCCATTACTATACTGCTCAATACAGAATGCCTCCGCATCTAATAAATCGTCAAATGGTTCAGATACAGTCTGGGTGGTCGCATAAGTTTGTCCCATTGGAGCGGCGGCTTCTACGGTTGGTATGAGTTCTCCGGTATCGGTATCTGTACCTAGATTCGGTTCGACCGTTACGTCTGGCGCAACCACACCTTCGACCGGAGTGATTACAGTCGTCAATTGGAATTCAGATTCTTCGGCGCTCTGTGAAACAAATTGAGGACCAGTACATGGCTGATAACATCCTGGCCATATATGTGTTCCTGAAATGTGTTTAATCGTTAGATTGTTGTATAATAACTCAAAAGAGGGGGTTAAGGGGTTGTTTATGTCTGATTTACAATTTTGCAGAACTAAACAAAGAAAATTTTTAGCTACAGCAATAATTCAAAAATGCTGATATCTAGACGTTCAAGACTAGACCTGCCCTTGATATTGTGAAATCGAACGTCGAACTCTGATTTGAATTAGTACAACAATCGTCACATAGTCGTTACAGAAACTTATTTCGCAAAATCGTCATCTTTCGCTAAGTTTTTATAAAATCAGACATGAACCCGTAACAAAAGTTGATAATTTTCTATAGTTTATAATACCGTTTCCAAAAACATAAAAATTAAGAAATCGTTTGTTGCTATTGAAAACATCGAAAAATAGCTGTGTCTTGAAAAAATAATTTTCAGATCGTGATCCTGGGAGTTGATCAATGTAATTGGGAATTCGAAAACAATTTTTATTTCTAAATTGACTCGAAAGTGTGTGGTACATATAAAAATAGTTCGGTGAAAAACATGTCAAAAAATTAAGCTGAAACTGGGGGATTCGCCTCGATTTGAAAGGCATAATCACTCAGAAGAGTCCGCATCTAGCTTATGTTAAAAAACTCACTCTTTCACAACGGCTTGTAACCTATAGACCGCGATTAGAATCTATAAAAGTTGTTGGCGCGGAATGTTTCGTGCTATAATCGACATATATATTCGACATCGATATAATCGACATATTCTAGCCACTTTGGTAAGAATAATTAGCATTGTGGTAACGTATCTAATCATGACTCTTTCACCTGGGTTCGTTCACAAGACTATCAATAATTTTGCGAAAAAATAAATGAACTGTTTCCAGGGTAAAATTTTAAGGGTTTTAAAATTTCAATTTTATTATTTTGATTCGAGTTTTCGATATCAAATATTAATTACTGTTCATTTTCATTACCGGGAACTCCTCTAAAACGAAAAGTATATATAATCAAACATTATTTACCAAAAAAAATGAAGTTGAAAAATTGCGTGGGCGGATTCTAAGATTTTGGCCAAAGTTGGGGCTTTGGAAAATTTGAACTAGAAAAATTTTCAGCTTGCACAGACTGTTATAGTAATTTTTAGTTGTTTCTGGTCGTAAATTACCTGAATTTTACGATAAAATTAAATTTAAATTATAGAAAGATCTTGGGCACCTTAAAATTTTTATTTTGGAAATTAAAACCTAAAAATCTCCGCAAAATTCTCCTGTGAAGTTTTATTTCGATAATTTTCTTAGTTTTCAAATTCTGCTCTAAAAGTTTGTTTTGGTTTTCAGTTATCACCCCTGATTTAAAATTCGAAAATCCCACTGTTCGCAACCCTAGATATGGTAAATCCGCTAACAAATTCAGCAATCCTATTTAGTTTATCTACTTTATAATTTAACTATAAAAAGTTACATACTTTTTAGTATGTAAGAAAGGGATAGACATCCTGGTGTTGGTGTTCATCATACGAATATCGCGATGCATCGTATTTCGAAATCACGCCGGTATGTTCAAAATTTGTCCGTATTTACGGGTTGGCAGTAAAAGACCAAAATTGTATAAGGCCAAAAATTGATATTTTACTTTCTCGCAGTGAAATATTTTCTTCAGAAAAATATGATTCAAAAATATATTGATTTTAATTCGAGCAAAATTAAGAACTAAAAAAAATTCAATTATTTTTCTTGAAAAAGGCCAATTTCAAAATAATTTATTTTTAACTTTGTTTTTCTTTTGAAAAGTATTGCCAGAAACGCAAAATTTGATTGCTGACAAGAATATCAGCATTTTTTAAACAAAATTCTGCTTTATATTCAAACTATTGAAATTTTCGATTTTTGGTCTTCTACTATTTTGACCTTCTGCTGCGGCAGTGCTGCCAACCCGTATTTACAAAATCTTTTAAGATCTCAATATTGATAATTACCATCTATATTTTTCATGCAAATATCAACATCGCATGTAAGATAATGATCTTTAGCATTAGCGAAAGCTATCGCTTCAAACATCATCATATGACCATTTTCTTTCGTTCCATATTTAGTTAATTGTTGCACATGATATTTGGTCGTTTTACAATTTCGTTTGATCAGTTGAATTTCATTAAAAGTTTCTCCGTCTTCGTGAAGACCCCAAAAGATGCAGTCTCGGAGAAAGTAATCCCAACGTGCTAAATAAAAATTTGAATAAATTTATGAATTATGAAAACTGGTGCTTTTCAGATTATTTGTTCATAAATAACGATTAAGGGGTTCTCAACGGCGTTAAGGGTTTTTCAACTTGGTACTACGGCAAAACGACTAAAGTTTAAGACTTGATATTTCGAGGACTGATAGACAGAAATCTTCTCTGATGATTTTTTGGATTCTGGGATGCCAAAAATATTTTAACCTTCCGCAAAAACAAGATTGAAAAACGACAATTTCAGATTCGCGACAAGTTCGTCTGAGGCTCAGACTCTGAGCTAACTTAACATACTAGAATATTGTTTGTTGGAGAGAATATGACAAACACTTATGATCATATTATAAACGAGTCAGATTTGGAAAAAAAAATTCAAACTCTAGAAATTTGGAAAAAATCGATAATATTACAGGTCTTACGGTGAAAGTTTGTTTGAGATAACAACGCATTGATTAACATTTTATTATTCACAACGTCTGATTAATGTTCACGATTAAATGTTCACGATTATTCTGTATTTCAACTTAAGTTAAAAAATTTTGCCTGAAAATGATATGGTATCGAAAACTGAACAATTATAAGAGTCAACACAAGAGATTATATTTCCAGTCAACAGCCGGACTCACATTTAGCATAAAGTTCAAAGTACAGAAGAATTCATAAAGTTCAAAAAGCAATTACATTTATTGAGAATTTCAGCAGCACATGGTTACCAAAGTTCTGCACTTCAAGTAGGTTTCAAAAAACATTTAAATAAAGACGAAATTTTCAAATTCCAACAACGAAATCTGAATAATGAATTAAAAAACCATCAAAATGAACTCCCTTTACTCAAAAATGCATTTAATACGTTTTCTTTTGATTTTAATAAAATCTTTATACACAATTTCTAATTTGAAGCAACTGTTACAAATTAAAAGAATGAAATTCACTTCACTGAACGTGAAAACGATCAAAAACGAGATAGAAAATTATGTTTACTCGAAAATGAAAAATATAAGAACTTTTTGAGAGTTGAAGTATTTAATTTAACTTTAAAAGTTATTCCAGATAAAATCCTAGATTTTTTAAGTCTTGGTCGGAACCATGCAGTCGGGGGGCTCTCACAGGGTTCAAATAACCACTGTGAGATAGACAAATTATTTTCATATTTCCAGGGCCATGCTCGTAAAAATGGAATAAATGAAGATAATATTGTCAAAATTAAATGTAATTCTACATTTACTGCCTTTGATCTGGAAAAAAGTCAAACTTATGACAACCGTTGTAGTTTACTTAAATCATTTTTGAGGGAAAATGACGATTTATGTTTATTGAATGTAGATAAAAGTATCTCAGTATGCTTTATAGAAAGAAAAGAATATCATAAAAAATTAGGAGAGCTTTTTTCTGAGGATCCAAATTTTAAGCAAATAAATAAATTTGATTTTGATCAAACTTTCAAAGATTACAACGAACTTTTGACCGAAACTTTAGGAAATTCACTAAATAAAAAAAACTTTAAAATTGTTGGAGGCGCAACACTAGATAAGTTCCGGGCTTATAAAATTACACAAAACGGAAAAAAATCTCCGTCCAATTATAACCGGATATTATTTCATGGTTTACAATGCCCATGAATAAATTGAAAAATTAAATGCTCAATAATTCCAAAATTTTTGAAATCTAAAAAAATAATTCATTGGTCTCGCTTTGCGTACGATATACTATGTATCTGTGAACGTAGTTCAATAAATGAAAATTTTTCCAAGATAAATAATTACGATCATCGGTTATGTTTCACTGTTAATAAAATGGTCAATAACGAAATTTTATTTCTCGAATGTCAAAATTTTCTCGAAAATTCAAAAATTAAATTTAGGAAATTTTTCAAGAAGGCTTAGATACTGTCTATGCTAATTATCAGCATTCATTTTCTCCTCTAAAGTATAAACACAATATTTTCACTCAACTTCACAGAACTCGAAACTGCTGTTCTGACCAAGTAAAATTTCAAAAAAGTCTTGATGATTTACGAATATTTTTTTCTGGAAATAGCTATCTATCTTGGCTTATAGTCTATAAGTTATAGAGCAAAAAATAGGGAAAATTCTTAGAAGATGATCAAAAACCACCTAGAGAAACGCAATTTCATACTTTTTGTTAAGACTACAATTCTCATCGTATAGATTTTATGCCAAACAAAATTAAGAAATGAACGTATAACCCCTGATATTAAGATTACCTGTGCTACCGAAGTAGGAAAATTCACCAGTTATATTCTTATACTAATAAACCAATTCCGATAGATATTTTTTCTTGCACGAATGTATATAACTTTCAAGTGTTTTGGCTCGGCCACTTATATAGGTCATACAGGCAGAATGCTCACAAGTTCGCGCAAGAGAGCACAAACAGTCTAGCAATCTTTGGGCGTTCTTGAACATATTACAACTTGTGAATTTTATAAAAATCGAGAAAAACTGATTTTGGAAGAAAACAAAAACCTTTCTCAAACCCAGAGAAGGGCATCCGAGCAGATTTCAGGATCGGTTCGGTTTCGGAAATTTCGGGCCTCAAAATTTTACAAGACGCAGGATCGTTCGGACCCGAGTTTGAAAAATGTGATCGGATCGGTGTTGGTTTGGAATCCCGATTTGAAAAGTCAAGATCTAACATTATAATTTGAAATCAGTATATATAATCCTTTATGAAATTAATGATTAAAAACACGCTTTGAAGCAGTAATTTTGATTATCAGCTTCACGGTGCGCAAAAAGTATCCGATCCGATCAGATCGGACATTTTGTGATCGGTTCGGATCTCTGCTCGAAAGCAAATTCTTCAAAATTTGAAGATCGGATCGGTTCGGGCCCGATTTGAAACAACGTGATCGGATCGGTTCGGAAAAAAACCCGATCTATCGGTTTGCTCGGACCTGCTCGTATTTCTCCGAGCAGAAATTTTAGCTCGGACGCCCATCCTGCTCAAACCATTAAACTGACAGAATTCTAAAAGCAGAACGAGGTTTTATTAATTAATTTTTTCTATTGTTCAAAAAAATTTCGGGAGTAAGTTTGTCTCAAATCCGAAGCATATATATACGAAGTTTAGACCAGATTTTGAACATTCAAGTCAACACGCCAGCAAATATTGTTGAAATTATTTGAAAAAAGTGGGCTTCTTTATTTTTTGTTTTCTTTAGCCCAAAATTTTACATCAAAATTTCTTGAAATTCTTGATTAAAATGTACTTGAAATTATTAATTATTCTGTATTTCAACTTAAGTTAAAAAATTTTGCCTGAAAATGATATAGTTATTGAAAACGTAAGCAATAAAGAAAAATGAATATTTAAAAAAGTTCCAAATTTTGAAAAACAAATTCAGGTCGTTTTTTCGATATTGCGTCCTTGAAAATGATAAAAAATAAATCAATGAAAATAATAATAAATAAGGTTTGATTCGAGTTTTGTATTGCGATGCTGGTGATCTTTAAAAATATACAGTTAAAATCTCTGAAATTGGAGAAAAAATAGACTTTTAGGGGGTAGTCGTCGCAAAAAGATTTCGATTAAAAGTTTATACAATACTTAATCGGCCAAAAAAATGACAATGAGCTTGGTCTAAGATTTTTTTGATTACAAGTTTAAATAACGATACAAAATAACGATACAAGTTTAAATAACGATACAAAATAACGATACAAGTTTTAATAGCGATACAAAATAAAATAATTCTAGAAGCAGATGAACAATTCCATAATTTGGAAGCCTTAATTACAAAGCATATTGTAGAGCATAAATCAAGCACTAATTTGGAATTCCTGCATATACATCCCGTGTGCTATAAGCGTTACAAATTTAATTTTTAGGGTTATCTACCGTATTTTTTTAAATTTTTTATCCTCCGGATTAAAGTTGGGTATTTTCGTACTGCAGCCATAGCCAAAAAAATTAGTTGATCCTATTCGTATCTAAGGAGGAGATAGGTTTTAAAGATTTGGTCTTTAAGGCCCTTTAGCGGTTAAACTTGTGACCAAAAAAATCTAAGACCAAGCTCATTGTAATTTTTTTGGCCGATTTAGTATAGTCTCAATTTTTAAGCAAAATCTATTCGCGACGACTACCCCCTTAAGGGTATCCCGGACCGCGATTCTCGGTTCCTGAATTTTTTGCAGTTATTATGTCATACAAATGCGTCGAATCAATCGTAAATGTTTTGAGAGCACAAAACAACATACATAAGAATAAAAACAAAATTCGAAATTTTTGATTTTTTTCTGAGTATTTTTTTAAAATTAAGTGGAAAAATAACGTTTGTTTCAATTTGACCCTTAAATCGAAGCACATTTTTTTTTGGAAATTTTTTCACGTGACCTTCAAAAATTCATGTTTTGAGTTTGGGGTCGAAATTGAAAAAAACGGCTCCTCAGAAGTTTTAATTTGATTCGAGCTACCTTTTTCAAGAATTTGAGTGAATTTATAAATTTAACCTAGGTAGATTTTCCAATGAACAAAGTCCAAAAAACGGTATCGCATATTCTAGAAAAAAAATAACACTTATCGACAAAACGCTGCTCAGAAGTTTCAAATACAAATTATACAGGACCTGTATAATTAGTATTTAACATAACCTGTATTACAGGTTATGTTAAAAATCAGGTTGATTTCAAAATAAAACCTGAGAGGAGATAGATATTCTGTTTTGACTTAGGTCTCCCTGTCTTGCTTAGGTGTCTGGGAGAGTATGCATGCAAAAATAGTAAGCGTAAACTTCTAGAATTTGGCACTTAAGTAGACCGGAAGTGAATTATTTTTGTCGGATGAAATCGAAAATAAGCTCAAATTAAAAACCTGCTTTCACTGACTTCAAAACTGCCAATTATATTGCAAAGTTACCAAAATTTTAAAGTTAATCGACTTTGTAGATAAAAATACTTAGAAAAATTAGAAAGATCTCAAAATTTTTCTGTTTGATAATTAAACTTTAATTTGTTTTTTTAAATGAATTACAATCGATTTGATGCATTTATATGACATATTGACTGAAGAAAATGTAGGAACCACCATACGGTATGGTTTAAAAGAAGAATTAAGAGTATGGACAAAACCAAATGGTTCATACCCTTAAGTCTTCTTTAGAATTTCTTTTGAAGTCTCCTTTTGTGCGTTTTAATAATCACCGCAAGGAGTTGTTCTTCTGGATTAAAAAGATTTTGAATTATTTTCTGAGCTTGTTTGTTCAGAAACAGCGTCGTGAAGGGTCCAAATTAGCGACACCCACTCCCTTAACCTGTTTAAACGAATTTAAATTTTCAGTCTCCATATCGCCGAAAGTGCCAATATCGCCGAAAATGCCCAATATCGCAAAAAATATTTTGGAAATATACTTTCGGCGATATTGGGCCTCCCCCTGTAGTTGTTCCTTTTGATGTACTGACATTTTTGCAGAAATTCATGTTGGCAAAACAGTTTTCCAAAAAGATATAATTGAATTTTGAACAGAAAAACAATTCAAAAATGAGAAAAAACAATTCAGTTCAAATTTGAATGATAAATAGAAAATTCTGACATTGTTTTTTCTTGAATGTCAGTTAAATTTGAATGTTAATATCGTTTTTGTTTTAATGTTCGAGAATAAAACACGTGATGGTAATCCAGTATGTTAATTTCTGTGGTTTTTCGCAGAAAAACCAAATCAGTTGTTCAACTGGTAATAAGAGTTTTGGAAATTCCTATTAAAACAAAGGCGGCTGTCAGACCACCAAGTTCAGATACTTTAAAATCAAGCAAATCAGTTAAAGAACAGAATGGTTAGTTAACTTAGAGCATAAGCAATTTGCTTGGGTAGCAGCGATGTGGTAGACTGGCGTCAATTTAACTTACGAAAATAATTAGTTGGTTGATTTTTTTGTGCATATTATCGTTAGCTGAACCAGAATAAATGTGTATCAGCTCATTAATTTTTTTTTTATCTATTTGAGGAAAGATTTGAGTTCGAACTTATATTTTTGAATTCGTAAAATTTTCAAAAAAATTCGAAACATTATTAAAATTTCACACATTTTTCACCCAAATTTTTTTTTTAAATCTGTGAATAAAAACGAAATAAATAGCCACTTTTACTTTTTTCATGCATGTTTACATAGTCGCTGACTGCTGTTTAAAAAATCATAACATGTTCATTTGTCATTTTTTGTCGACTTTTTTTAGAAATATTATGAAAAATTTTCGCAAATCTAGTCCAAAATTTTTTATTATCGCTTTTTTGAATTCTTCTTGAAAAATCAGGCCAAATCAGTTGTTTTATTTTCTGGTATCTATTTGATTTCCCTAATTCAACCGATGGAAGCGTCAATCTAATATTGTTTCTGAACTACTGATGAAATTTACAACACTTGCTTGTGACACCGGATTGTGCCATTTGGCACGCAATTTATAAAAATTTTATTATTTTCAAAAAAACTCAATTAAATTTCGGGTGTTATAGGCTACTTTTCTTTTCAAAGTCAGGGGATTTTTTCATATTTAAACGCAATTGAAGGTCAATTTTTTTTCCTAAAAAGCTGTTTTTATCTTTTTTTCAAGGAAAAAAACTTTCATATTGAGGAAATTTTCTCATATGGATAATGATTCTCTCACTAATTAGCGCATAACACCCGAAAAGGCCTGAAGTTTATAAATATCACCTTCAAAAAAAATTCTCATATCGGGTCAAGTTGGAAATGGAGTTATAAAGAAAAGTGGTTTTTGATATTTTTACAGATACTTAAGTATGTTAAGAAATTAAAAATGAAAAAATGTGCAAGAACGAACACTTTTATTGAAGATGAAAATTAAAAAAGAATTTTCACACTTTTTTTCTTTCATAAATCACTCCGAAAAAATGTACCAATCTTCCACATCGCTGCTACCCCCTTAAATAAATTTGCTTTTTGGTCCCGCGTGACCAAAAGCCCTTTTATCTTATTGTATGACTCTTAATCATTTCTGAGCATTTCCAAACGGATCGATCGACTTCAAAAATACTTGCCGCTTTTGCCTTTCATTGGAAAAAAAATTCAAATCACCTCAAAAAACCATTCAGCGTAATCCTTAAAATTTTAAAATTTATTTCCTCAAAGCGCAGCCAAAAAAATTATTTGACCGTATAATCAAAAATATTACCAGAATTGACCATAAGAGTATTGTCTTTTATCAAAAAGAAGAACAAAGGGAAAAAATTATTAATCGCTTGAACTTAAAGGGGGAAGCTGATTGAATAAAGGCCTAAGAGGCATTGAAAATGCTTCAAATTGATACGGAGTGATGATTAAGTGTACTACGAACTCAATCATAAAAAAAAAATTTCGAAATTTTTTTATTTTTGTAAGTATTTTTTGAAAAATGAAGTTAAAAAATAACGTTTGCTTAAATTTGACAACTCTAACTTCAAAATATCGTCTTGACGTTAGCCAACTTTCTCATCAGTGTTTCACTGGCTTTCTTTAAAGTCTACTTTCGAAAAAATCGGATATTTTTCGGATATTTTCGAAAATGACTCAAAAAATCATATTTCGAGTTTTAGCTAGAAATTGCAAAAAACTCTCCTTAATCATTTACATGTGTTCTGAGGAATACTTTATAAAAATAAAAGCCATTTTCAAATATATTCTCGTAGGAGATAGATTTTGAATTCTGAAATTGTAAAAAAATCGTCGGTTATTTGGCGTTCTTGAATTGTTCAGTCACCGTATCAAAAAAAAGCTTCCCTTCAAAGATTTAAATACTACCGTTACGTGATCTGTGAAAATTTGAGCTCAATTTGATATACCGTATGGGAGGAGATTGATTTTGCAGTTTGAAAAACGTCATCTTGTTACGATACTGTACCTATTTGTGTAATGGTCAAAAATTTTGCAGTTTGGAAAACGTCATCTTGTTACGATCCTGTACCTTTTTGTGTAATCGTCACAAATAATTTGTGATGTACTTTTTCGAAAGATTAAGGATAGATCTACAAATTATCATTTTCGGTTTTTCTCATAAGCTCTAAGTTTTCAGTATATTTCACCAAGAAAATGTCAAATCAGAGCTGCATATGATTGAGAGGCAGGTACTTTGTTATATATTATACGTAATACATATACTGGTTTTAATATATATCATCCGTGATGAAGTATTTGAAAAAAATCATATTATAAAATATGTGTTAACTTAACATAATGTTAAATGCTTGATAATGAATAAACGAAAACGTTCGCATAATTGAAAATGAATANATTTAATTCAATTATTTTATTTAGTAAATTAATTGAAATTAATTTACATAAAGGATGTTCTACCAAAAGATGATCGTCAGGAATTTGAAAGTCGGTTGACAATTATATCAATTAAATCATATTAAAATGTGCAAATTATCAATTAGTTTCTTTTAATTTCATTATTATGATTAGACTTCAATATTCGTCTTAAAATGACCGGAACCAATGACCGGCAATTTTTGAGTTTTGAAATTTCAAAATCGCTTTATGTAAAAATCTATTTATGGTTAATGCACCATTTTTTTTAACCTTTTTTCTACCCGACAATAATAACAATTTAAGTAAATTAGACTATTTTCACTAGGATGTCACCTAACTCAAACTAAATAGGAAACATAGATAAATGACAAAAAATGAAAGTAGCGATGAATATCTTATTTTTTGAATCAATAATAATTCCGACATTTTTTTCGACCTACCATAAAAATAGATGACACCCTAATTTCATCTTTTATTTTATTTTTTTCAATATATTTATCAACCACTACTGTAAATCAAGATTAAATTATACTGTAATAATTAATACTAGTTATATAATCATACTGTATATAATAAAACCGATAATTATATAGTTATTTATACAGTGTATATACAGTATATTGAATGATTATTTAAGGTACTAGCCTCGTATTGATTCGCAGTGCTACTGCACCTCTGCCCCTCTCTCCCAGGTGTGGTACTTATATATAGAGTCAAGATGGACGTTCACAGTCGAGATTCCTACCTGCGGCATACCCCCTCAAGTTTTCATTTTTGTCAATCCAAAAATAATTCTTACTCCTCCAAAAAACTGCGAATCGTTAATTTTCTAAATTTAATGGTGAATTTTTAGTAACAAACTTGTTTTAACTTTTTATCCAGAAGATAAATCATAATTTAGTTTTGGTTATGTGATCAACTAGGTAATCCACATAGTATATGATAAGTGATCTATATTACCAAGTTCCCAATGGTCATTTGAAAGCTCTGAAAATCAAGAAGGCAGAAAATCGGCGATATTTTGATTTAAGTTACTGACCGGAAGTATCAAATTTGAGAAAATATCAGGTGACGTGATACAAATACATCCGATTTGAAATCCTTAAATTCAATAGTAGCCAATTTGTCTATGAGGTCTTGCCATACATAAATTTTTGAAAAGATAAGATGACCAAAAAAAATTGTTGCCTTCTCGATCAAGTTTTTTTTTACGAAACGAACTTGTTTAACCTTCATTGTTAATTAACTGTGTTTTCGAGAATACTTTGAATATCTCAAACCTTGTAGGATGAGCTAAGAATTATCGGAAATGATAAAACTAAACCTGAATTTTTTTTGAAATGGATTTAAGGCCTCGGTGCATTTTGGCAGATCTGCACTTTTCAATTTTTTTTGTCTTCATCGGAAACTTTTGCCACTTTACTACTTTTCGAATAAAAAGTTTTCAAACGTAAGTTGCCACTTTGAGCTCACTTTGTTTAATCTGATTTTTTCAGATCGATTATTTTTACTTTATAATCGTCTTTTTGAAAAAAACACTCAAAAACGCGCGTTTGCTACTTTAGGTGTCTAAATTACATGAAAATTTTTTTTTATTGATAGAAGCTTTCAAAAATGGTCTTGACCACCATCGAAAAATTTATATAATTTTGATTTTATATGATTTCTACGTCAAAATCGGAAATTAAAATTTCCTAAAAAGACGAAAAACAAACGAAATTTTAGCACATCGAAAGAAATATTTATTTTCAATGAGTTTAATTTATTTAATTGCACGTGATGAATACGTTGGCTTACCAATTAGGGCAAGTCTCGGTGAATATTTTTAATTTTGATTAAAGGGCTTAAGTATATTTTGCGCCAAACCGATTCTTCAAACAAGTATGATTCAGAGTATAAACAAGAGCGAAGAAAACAAAACGTAGACATGTTTAAAATATAGTTGAAGTAACCATTCCTTATATTTTCAGCTTAGATTTTAGAAAAATTAGTTTGAAAAATTTTGAACGAAATGAGGAAAATTTTCAAAATATTTCCAATAAGTTTCGACCAAAAATCTCAAAAAAGTTGTCATATGATTTTTCAAATAGCCATATAAAAAATATTTGGTCACTTACGCGAAAAGTTAAAGTAGCCATATTGAAGAGTTTTTTCGTTGATTTTGAAAAAAAAAAAAATAATTTGAACACAAAATAAGGCATTTTTTTGATAATGTTCGGAACTTTTTCAAAAATTTCTCATGATTTGTCGAATTCCGAAAGTTTAATTCGGAACTTAAATTTTCTTTCAAGCAAATATTGAAAATTCTGCAGTCACAAAAGTTGCCTGAATTATAAAACATCATTTTGATGGTATATTGAGAAGAATATAATTAACCAGAGGTGCTTATATATTAAGCACCGAGCCCTTAACCCACATACTCGCGCTGGCCATATCTGGCCAATGTGACCCTCTGTTTTAATAAGTTAACTTTTTCTGACACATTTTTATTCAAAAATTATCAGCTGTTTTGCAATTCTCTATATTTTGGCTGATATTATTTTTCTCTATCTTTTGTAGTTCTTGAGATTAAGCAATGTTGTCGACCCTAATCGAGGACCTGAAAAATTAAATAAATGAGATTTGAACTTGAAAAAATTTAAAAAAATTGATTTTTAGGGATTTTTTTTTGATTTCACCACATCAAATTTTTTTCGATTTTCTTACAAAAAAAGTAATTTTTTGCAAAAAATATAAATGATTATCATTTATTTTTTGTGCAAAATAACAATTAAGTGTCCGATAACCTAGTAATGTTACTTGATCTATTTACTTTTGAACACCTGGTAAAAGTCGGACACAAACAAAGCATCGCGACGGGTCCCTCTACTAAATTTCTTTGTTATTTTTTGTCACACAAACTTGATTGAAGGACTTTTGCCGTTGTTATTAAGAAGCAAAAAATATCGCAAAAGGTCTCATACGGCGGCAAAATTATCAGGTGGTATTTTTTTATATTTATATGTGAAACTGATTTCATTACAGTTTTTCTTTAATTAAAGGTTTTAGACAAAATTCATCTTTTTAACACTATTCTCTCATAAAAATTATCGTAAAAAACAAAAAATAATTTTCATATTTTTTTCTATCAATAATTGTTGAAGCCTTCGAATTAATATTTATATTTTCGCTAACGGATACTTGGATAAAAATATGATTTTTTAAAGTCAGGTGGCCAGATATGGCCACCGCTGAGTACGTCACTGTTTTGAATTCTGAGTATGTGGGTTAAGGGGGTCGGTGCATTTTGGCAAACACGGATATGGGCTCTTGATGAAAAAATTCAACTTGGTTTATATATTTTTCTCAAAATATACCACTAAAGTAATGTTCATACTCCAGGCAATTTTGTAACTAAAGAATTTCGAGTTATTGCTTTTTAAGAAAATTTTGAGCTCGAATTAATTTTTCAAATTTCACAAATTATGAAAAATTTTGAAAAAGTTCCGAGCATTATAAAAAAATGCCTTATTATTCTCATCAAATTTTTTTCACAGTATTTGTTTCAAATCAACGAAAAAAAACTCTTCAAAATGGCCACTTTGACTTTTCGCGTAGTTGACCGCATATTTTTTTATATGATATTTGAAAATAATCCATATTTTTTTGGATTTTCGGTCAAAACTATTTGGAAATATTTTGAAAATTTTCCTCATTTCTTGTTCAAAAAACTTTCAAACTTATTTTTATGAATCCTTAGCTGAAAATATCGGGATGGCTACTTTAAACTTTTATCAATAATGTCTCGTTTTGTTTCTTCGCTCTTGTTGATACTCGAATGCATACTTTTTGAATGAAAATACGGTTGCGCGAAATGTACTTTAGCCCTTTTAAATCAAAAATTAAAAAAAAATTATTTCACTGAGACTTGCCTAATTAGTAGCCGACTCGTTCACTACGCAAATTTAATCAAATTTACTCATGAAAATAAATATTTTTTTCGATGTGCTAAAATTTCGTTTTTTTCGTCTTTTTTAGGAAATTTTAATTTTCGATTTGACGTAGAAATCATATGAAATTAAATTATATAAATTTTCGATGGTGATCGAGGACCATTTTTTTGAAGCTTAATTAATAAACAAGAAAAAAGAAATTTTTAATGTTACATTTAGACACCTAAAAGTACAAAAGGCGCGTTTTTAGAGTGTTTTATTTTAAAGACGATTTTATAAAGGTTAAAAATAATCGATCTGGAAAAAAAACAAGATTAAACCGAAGTGAGCTCGAAGTGACCAACTTACGTTGGAAATACTTTTATTCGAAAATTTAATAGGTGAAAAAAAGTTTCTCATTTGAAGACAAAAAATATTTGAAAAAAGTGCAAATCTGCCAAAATGCACCGACCACCTTAAGGGTATCCTGCTCCTACATTTCTTGCAGTTATTATGTCATAAAATGCACCAAATCAATTGTTTATGTTTTAGAACGCATAAAACAACCAAATGAACAACAAAAAAATTTCGAAAATTTTTGGTTTTTGATTTTTCTAAGTATTTTTTGAAAATTATGTTAAAAATAACGTTTGTTACAATTTGACAACTTAACTTCAAAATATCGGGTCTTGACGTTAAGCCAACTTTTTCATCAGTGTTTCCTAGCTTTCTTTAGAGCTACTTTCGAAAAAATCGAAGCACTTTTTTTTCGGAAATTTTTCAACGTGACTTGAAAAAATTCATATTTTTTGATTTAGGGATCGAAATTGAAAAATTACGTAGCTCCTCCAGAAGTCTATTTGTTTTCGAGCTACCTTGTGCAAAAAATTTGACGTGAATTTTTGAAATTTAACCTAGGAGGAAGATAATGTATTGTTTCGATGACTAAAGTTAAAAAAAGCGGTGGTTCATACAGCATGTTCTAAGAAAACATAGAGCACTTATCGGACAAAACCGCTCCTCAGAAAGTTTTAAATACTAATTTTACAGATATGTTCAAGAATTATTAGGTTTATCAATTCAATACAACGCTGGCCCGAGAAGATTAGTATTTAAGCCGTTTTGACTTAAGGTCCACTTGTTCGCTTCATGGATTGAGTGAGGTTGGTCCATACCAAAAAAGTTTTGAACAATTTTTTTCGCAAGTTGAAGGCTAGTTCTCCACAATACTGAGCTATATCTGGAATAATATCCTTGAACCACGGTTCTCGTCTACTAATTTACGAAATATGTCATATTGAGGAGCAGGGTAGCCTTAAGTAAAAGTGCGCGTTTTTAATGAATATGAGTAGTATTATTTCAAAGTACGCATATTATATAAGTAAAAATAATGATACTTAAAACAACAGATGAAGATAACATTTATCAAGTGAGCTCAAAGTGGCAACTTACGTTTGAATAACTATTATAATTAATATAGAATACTGGGTGGCAAAATTAGCTTCCCATGAAGACAAAAAAAATTTGAAAGAAGCTGCAAATTCTTGCCAAAATGCACCGACACCCCTTAACCAAGATGACAAAATTTCAGGAGGTTTCATTCGACATTTGGCGATAAGCACTTTCTCTGTAAAATATTTGAATAAACAGAATTGAATGTTTTAAGCGCGAAATTGGGTTTTAATATATTCAGGAAACTTAATTTTTTATGGCATGAAGTTAAATTTCTCGCAAAATTATTTGGCCTGGAAAACTAAATTTATAATAATTTTCATCGAAATTGTTTTCACTGATTATGGCTGTTTAACCGAAACATCGAATAAAATCTATTTTTATGGTATTATGTAAATAAGTTTATGTCTAAAAATGGCTTAATAAAATAATTAATACGTAATTGTATTCTTAGAGAAGAAATATAAAGACGAAAAATCTAGAAACCGACAGATGCCGAAAAAGAACTTGACGCCAACAGTTCCAAAACATTACACAAAATCAATGAAATCCCAAAGTCCAAATATTGGTTCCTCAGGATCTCATAGAAGTGCAGATTCCTCAAGGAGTAGCCACGGATTCAGCAATGATTATGCAGCGTGAGTATTTTGCAACATACTTATTTGAAAATAATTTAATTGTAAAAATGTTCAAAGAAATATTTTTATTAATCTAGTTTTGACGAGAATTTTTCCCGATCGGCTTCACAGAAAAAAAGACAAGCTAATGAGACTCTTCGTTAGAGAATCACCTATGTGGATCTCCACCCCGATTCACATATATATAGCTGAGTAGCTAGAACTTATTAGCCTAACTAAAAAGATTTAGTATAAATAGGGATTTTAAGCGAGGGTGAGCGAGAATATACTTGACTGGTCAGTGAGTAAGTCAACCTTAAAGAATATACTGTACACATGATCTGTAAGTCATTAATCGAAAAAATGTAATTTTTAAAAATGTCGAGAAATGATAAAGCCTGACAAAAATATAATTCAAGATAGATAACGAAATTTAAAACACACAGCGCGGTCCAGAGTACAACTACTGTGAAAGTATTTTAAGATGAATTTGATTTCTTACTTTTTGAGCTCATGTTAATTGTTAATGGCCTTGATTTAATGTAATTTATTACGGTTGACCTATGATCTTTGATTTCGCAAGTCTTCTCCAAACCAGTATTGTTGGCATTAAACCTCCAATAGTCTATAGGCTATAGACTATAAAGTCTATATCCCTTTATTGCCCTCTGCCAAAGATTTGGTCCCTCAAAAACACGGGGGGTGAGAAAACGACGCGTCATTTGAAAACAAGTCATCCAATTAAGTTATTAGATAGCTCAAACTGAGCACATTTATCTAATAAATATAAAAATTTAAAATTGTTTTTAATAAGACCAATGTTTTTTTTATAAGATTACTGAAATTGTTTAATTATTAGTTTTTATTAAAAAATAGAAACAAAGGTCTGAGAAAAAACGAAAACAATGGTCTGATTCGGACCAATTTTTATTTTTTATTATTCACTAGATATTTGTGCACAGTTTTAGCCATCTAAGAACCTAATCGGCTAAGTCGTTTTTGAAAAACCCGTTGTTTTATAACATCCATGTTTTTGAGGGACCAAATCTTTGGGAGAGGGCAATAAAGGGATATAGTCTAAAGCCTATAGATCTCATACAATTGTTAATTTTTTTTAATATAACATTTTATTTAACAGGAGAATTTTTGAATGTCAATCTCATGGTTAAAAAATCTGTAAGTCCATGCAATTTCATCAAAAGACTTCTCAAATTTTCTTAAATTTCTTGGAGAATAATTTGAAATTATTAATCTCATAACACTTGTGGGCTAAATTGTAGATTTCTTGTCTCGTTTCGGTACAATTGTGCCATTTTCAAGTTGCAATTAAAAGTCAATTGTAGCTTTGAGCCACCCAGCTTTTATTGGATGAAAATGCTAGCACAAGGATTTAAAGATAGATCGCCTTCTTGAAGTATTTGACTGCATTCGACTAGCGTGACATGAGTCATCGACACGAGCGATTTCAATATTCTGCATCAATTTAGAAAGACAACAATTGACGATTATTTTCTACAAGTAGCAAATACGCAGTTGTTTTTTGTCATTTCACTAAAGAGCCGAAGTGTTTGGGCATAATTGAAAAATATGAATATTAATGAGAAATATATGACACCTACTACTAAATGTGTCATTATTAGCCAGCCAATCAGGGACGCGTTTGTCCAAATCTACAATTATGCATGTAGAAAAAGTGTTGAGAATCGCGTTATGGACCAATCAGATGTCAAGTTGACCTGAAATCTACAATTTATCGCCAATTGTAAGTTTGTGGAGCCTTCGGCTCCCCAAACTTACAATTGGGCATAAACTTGTGAATTTAAAAAGTCATCGGTAGGTATAATTCACTTGAATTTTGTTTCAAATTAGACTGAGGATTCCCATGAGCAGTGTTCCGAACGAGATAGGGATCCCGAGTCGGGATCGGGATATCCCGACCCGGTTCGGGATCGGGCGGAATCGGGATTGACAGTTTCCACTTAGGTCGGGAGCGAGACGGGATTGAAGTTAAAAATTCGGTCGGGACCGGGACGGGATCAGGATTTCATCCCGAGTGTTTTTACATTGTCCGTGGTAGAAAATTATTATGTGAAATATAACAAAAACTTTTTGTTGAAAACCATAACTATTTATTGATAAAATTTTTTATTGTATTTTTTCCGGTTGCAAAAATTCAATCAAGCCCATAAATTATGGGCCATAATTAGGGAGCGCACCGGGCCAATTTCTGAGTTTTAAACGGGCGAAATTAACGAAAAACGGGAAGAAAAATCTTAAGCAGAATTCAAAGGCAAGAATAATGAAAAATAAAAAGATAAATTTTTTGCCGGTGATAATACCGGTTATAGGTTTAAATTACCGGTTGAACCATAAAGTAAACGAAAGTAAAGTTAGCCAATACGTTTTTCGTGTTCTCCTGAAAATTTGACATCTTTAAGTGACCGAAACTGATCCAGGTCGTCCAAGGAAAAAATTTGGAAAATATTTAGAGTCAGTCTTTGCATAAATTTTTCCTTCAAAATGACGAAAATTTTTTTTCACAAATTTTCAAAATTTTTCTTTCAAAAATTTTTATTTTCAAAAGTTAGCAAATTTTTTTGTGACAACGGCTCCACTTCTGAAAAATCAGGTAAATGGAGTTTTATATGCTAAAAATCGAAGTTAGTGCTCTAAATGGGCGTTTTAAAAAGTCCATTTCTGACCACTAGATGGCCAAAAACTTTTTTTTTGTGCCCGGAATCGTTTTTTCAGAGTCAACAACCTCCGTGAGGTCAAATAATTTGTATCAACTACTGTAGTTCTCTCGTTAGTTTTACCGGTGCGCTCCCTAGCCATAATTCAATAGTTTTACCGTGCGCTCCCTAACTATTTAATTCTGTCATTTTTATATTAAATCAGTAATTTTCTGAATTTTCAGAGGCTGGCCATAAAAACTTGAACCATATTTCTATTGTAAAACAAGGAGCCATTATTTTTTTTTGGTATAATAATTATATAACTATAATTCTATATAACTATAGATATATATATTAATATATAACAGATATAATATATAATAATTGCGCACCCTAACTATAATTATTTTACTTTTGGCAATCTCGATATTACTCTAACAATATTACTGATAGAATGAGTTGTGGGCAGATTTAAAATTTTTGAACAATATCAAAGTTAGAAGCATTTTTGGAAAGGGCATTAATGGGGTGCAGTCACTGCAGTGTGCACTGCAGTGTTCTAAAACGGGATGAGTTTTCAAATTTCGGTCCCGACCTAAGTTGAAATTTCCAATCTCGAACACCAATCGTCACATAGTCGTAACAGGGGGTCACTTCGCAAAATTTAAAATTGCTGTGTTAGCACCTAGAACCCTCTTAAGGGGTTCGCTGGTTATACGAGGCCTTATTGGTAGAGAGCGAACCGGGCAAAAATTTAACTATATGAAATTCGGGATACGGCATAAAAACAAAATAAAAATTGGGTGTGAAATTGAAAAGCAAGAAATTAGTAACTTTTTTTTATTTTAATTTGTTTTTTTTACCGGTAAATTACCGGTATTTACTTTAAATTGCTGGTTACATACCGTGCAGAAGTCCGCGTAGCTTAGTGACGATTCTATTCGTGATCCTGGAGTAATTTTACTCTGGCACACAAAATATCTGAGGGTTCCCGGCCGGCGCAGCCTACAATTTCCGATGATCTACATTTTTCTTCTTACGCATTTTTGTTCAAAATGACTAAAATTATTTTGTGAGTACGGCTGCATAGTTTGTAATTCAAAAAAAAAATTAAATAAGCTTAAATTTCAATTCAGTCATAAAACAGGCCTTTTGATGACTCATTTTGTAGCCACTAGAGGGCTCAGAAATATTTTTTAAGGGAATCTTTTCTTGAACCCAAATTGACCAATTGTTTTTTTTTGTCCTCAGTATATATTGCCTAAAAAATTATTTTATTATTCCAAAAAAAAATGGGATTATTCGGGATTTAAAAAAAATAACACTCGGGATCGGGATTGAAAAAACTTATATGACTCGGGACCGGGCGGGATCGAGATTGAAAACTCATCCCGTTTAAGAACACTGCTGATGAGAATTTTCAAAAACAAAAGTGAAATTTTAATTCGAACCTGCGACCTCTAATTTGTCCGAATTTTCTGTTATTAATTTTGTGAAATTATTTTTTGTTTATTAGCATATAAATATCAAAAGTAGACCACCTCCACCGGAATTAATTGACTTAAATCTATTTTCAGACTTAAAAAGCTAAAAACAATTAACGCCGCTGCATCGCGTTTACGAGAAGAAGCGACTGTAAACAAAACACTTGGTAAGGGGAAATAAACCATAAAATATTAAAATCATGTTATGGTTAGAAATTCGGCCAAAACCTAAGGTAGCTTTTTTTTTAAGTAACCACGGACATTCGGCATCATAGCGCGGAAACCATATGATGTATCAGCAAACGATTTTTGCAACGTGTGGCCAACTAAATTTCTGATATTTGAAATTATTTTTCAAAGTCAAACCGGTTCACTGGTAATCGAACTTTGAAGTTACCAGTTTTTCTGAGGCAAAACATAGGAATTTTCGAAAAATATTTTTTTTAATCATTTTTTTCAAGTTAATCACTAGAAAACTATTGGTTTTTTAACCGTTTTTATTAATCCATTACCACATAGAGACCGATTAGTATCAGAAATACAAACAATTCGATAAAAATAGACAAAAAATCATTTAATTACCGGTGAACCGGTTGACCTGGAAAGAAACAAAAAGTTTATCAGAAATTAAGTTGGCTACACGTTGGAAAAAACCGTTTGCTGATACATAATATGGTTTCCGCGATATGATGCCGATTGTCCGTGGTTACTTTAAAAAAAAGCTACCTAATTAATTCGGCAATTTTTGAGAAAACACATTTGCCTGTAAGGACAAAGAGACCATTATTCCGGCAAAACTTTCGTAATTTCGACAAAACCGCAAATTTGGCTCGCTTTTATTGCTCTCCAGCCCTATTTTTTGTGTTTTTTAGAGGGTAATTTGTCTTTAATAGTGTAACGGTGACTTTTCACATAGGTAAAATGGAAAAACCAAACAGATTCTTATAAACATGCACGACAGAACATTGTTGCTACAGTTTTTTGTGTCTTTTATTTTTTGTTGATTTTGTTGTTGTTGAAATTAACACATTTTGTTTAATTTCAACTTATATTACCAAAAATAAACACACTTTTAAAATAGAGCAATTACGATCATATCGAAAATTATCCCTGCTGCGCCTTTCTGGACAGGCGGCATGTTATGAAAGGCGCGTTTGTCCAGAAAGGCGCAGCAGGGATAATTTTTGATATGTTTAAATATAGTTTTCAAATTATAAGAAAATTATCATGATTAATCAACGATAGAAAATTTATGAATGATAATTTTATTCAATATTCATGTTCTGCAACGTTTCGTTTACGCATCTTTAGGCTGCACTTTTTACCAATCAGAAGTCTTGATAAATGTGAAGATACAGAGCCTAGAGTTGACAAATTTGTGCAGAAATAGTATGGGCTAAAGAAAGTTATTTTTTTCTTGCCCTCACCAAAATAATGATAAACTTCCGTGTTTTTATATTCATTAAAACAGGGTTAATAATTGTACTTATAAAATTTTCTAGAGTACGTCAGTCTTCACAGCAACACCTAAATCGTTACGTGATTTTGGTAAAAATCCACGAATACGATTCCTTCACTCAAATTAGGTTAAAGATTGACGTGCGAAGAAGGTTCAACCTGTCAATTATTTTCTTAATTTGCTCAAATTTGGGTGTATAAGGGTAGTCTCAAATTCAATAAAATCGGTCTTGTTCAGGTGGTTTTAGAACTATAGTCTTTCGTGATCGAATTTGAGAGTCCTCGTAATTGATTTTAATAACCGTGACTAAATATTGATGACAAGTTTTAAATAAAATTAGAAAACTACAAGTTTTTAATTTTGAAATTCAAACTTACAAGGCACCATATTTCAAAAATACTCAAAAGAATGGGCAGCGGCTTTATTTAACAATAATTATCCGAAAGTTTCAGTAAAAAAATTTTTCTGAGTTTTATCCCGATTATTTAATGTTTTCACTTATCCTTTTTGTTATTATCTAATATGTTTTTTGATATTAACCACTAACTATAGGCGTTTGAATTGGCTTAAGGACCTTGAATTAACACCCCACAAACTTTAGCGATATTTGCACTCGCACGCCCCCCCCCATTGGCTCAAAAAAGTTCAATCGAGCTGGTCTGCACCGAATTTTTCACTTGTTTTTTCTTCGAAAATGTTGAGCTTTTTTAAACAAACAATGACAGATTTCTGTTTTATATAAAAAGTGCGTTTATTGTACTTTTTAGTTGAATTGATTCAAAAACTACCAGTCTTTCGTTTCGAATTTTATTCGTCTTCAGGTAATGAGAGAGAACAGAAAAATAATTCAGGTCGAAATAAAGTGACACAGAACAATAATTTGGCAATTTTTTAATAGCAAATAAATAATATATGTTTGTGCCTCGAAACCCAAATAAAAGTCTTTCGTTTGTTTCGAAATAACTCATCGAAAGAATCTTCAAAAATGGTCATACTTCGATCACGTGACAACCAAAAAAATTTCCATCGAAATATCGATAATTATGCCGAGGTAGGTCTGAACACTTTTTCCCTAGTTAAAAGATGGGGAATAAGTGTTTAGACCTACCTAGGCATAATTATCGTCGATAATTAATCGATATAGTCTGGTTATCAAATTTTATTGATTTTATTACTGTAGCTGTGACATAAGTAGCTGTGACATAGTAGCTGTGACATAATCTTAATGACACGTCTTTAATATAATTAGAAAACCTACAACAAATTTTCATCTTGAAATGTACCAACAATATTTACCATCCGAAACATCATTCCCATTCTTTACAAGACAACATCTTTGAAACGTGCTTGAAAATTTATCTTGACAAATTTAGATCGAAAAATGAAAATAACGATTACAAATTTTTTTAGGACTTACTCGGTTAACAAAACACTGAGTTATCACAAACAGAACGGATTTAGTCATAGCTTTAAGGGGGTACTAAACGGTTTTTTGTATTTTGAATCTGGTCTCAGAATTAAAAAAAAAGTAAGAAATATTTTGAAAAGGCTAATTTGAAGATCTGACTCTCGGCTATTAACTGAAGGTGACATTTTTTTCTTATAAGAACCACAGCACCAAGTGAGAGTAGAGTTCTAGAACACTGATTTTATCTTAAAATGTCTTTTTTCGTAATAACCGGCCGATTGAAATTTGTTATGAATTTTTGTCAGAATATACAGTCCTTACTCCTTGCATGACACACCCGACTTTTTTTGTTCTCTGCAGTAATTTTCGATCGGAGACCATATTCTAGATCAGCTAAAAAAACCGTTCTTATATGAGATTTCAAATTCGGAGCTTGACTTTGCTCTAAAAAAGCGTTACGACACATTTTTTTTTAAATTTTGATATGAGTTGGATAATCGGTTTAATCTCAGATACTTTTCTATATTTTTGCTTTTTGACTATCAACAGAATGCTAAGAAACAGTGTGCGAATCTTCGGCTGAAAACCGAGAGAAAGTTTGATGTTTAAGATTTCTAGAAATAGTTAAGCTGACCAATTAAAGTTAAAACATACCACCACAAGTGAAAGACTGAATGATTAAACTGAGAAACCAGCAGCCAAACAATTTGCTTAGCAACGTGCGCATTAATCGAAACAATAGAACCGTTCGAGAATTGAACCTGAAATTTTCTAGAAATCGATTACGACAAACCAGTTTCTTTTTTTCATTTGAGTTTTAAAGTACACTATATACTTCTAACTATTCTCATAAATTTTTATCTGAGAGTTTTTAGCACAACTAAATAATAGACAAACTGCAATTTTGAGTTCAGCCGCGAAGTCAATTTTCGGAATTCTAGATACAATCTCAATTTGATTTTACCGAAAGCTTCCGCAAATTAAAAGCGAGTTCAAAGCTGAAACTCAAAGGTACTAATCTCACTTTTACATCATTGTTAGTACATTACATTAAATCGAGGTTTATGTATTTTGTCCTAAAAACAATAACTTAGAACAAAATCTGAAAAACTTCGAAAACTTTTGAGAAAATTCGTCGAAATTTTTTTCTATTGGTATAACCGGAAATCATTTTGTGGCGTTCCTGCGAGGCCATTGCGGTGAATATGTTCGAGCTTCACTCGCATTATGAAAAAAGATTTCTGTTTGAAACGGTAACATTGGCGTATTTCGCATTTACATCCCGAATTTTTTCAGGGCGTTAAATTGTAACTAGAATTAAAGAGATATGCAAAGTGTCAAGACTAAAATCCTTATCAGAAAATCAAAAAATAATCATCCGACAGATAAAAAATGCATATAAAAAATTAGTATTTTATAAGGCTATAGTTATATTGCAGACAATGTTTCTGTTAGGCAATAAAACCGTAAACGTCACACAAATTTGTCTCTGAATTCCTCTTAGGTTCAATTAAATCAAAATATATTAGACATTAATAAGCGTCAAGCCGCATCTGGTCGGAAGGTTGTGTTTCATCACAGAACATCAGTTACTATCACAGAAAAAAGCTCAACATCAACAAGATCAAAGCCGGCAAAATGCCAAGGTAACTGATCGATGGCACAATCTAGGCCAAAATTTACCGCGAATACCCACACTACTCCCGCTCGCCCAGCACACTAACCAACCATCGAGGTAATCGCTATGAATCACAGTCCTTATAAGAGCAGTACAACAAAGAAGATTAAAAAATATTCGTGATTTTGATCGATCCTTTTAAGAAAAATCATTATCAAAATCTAAAATCCTGTTTTCAATTATCAACACTAAATCGAAAGTATAAAATCAACTAAGAAATTTAATAATAAAAACGAAAAGTTGCTAAGCAAGCAAATTTAAAAATAAATAAGTCATTCTGCATTAAAATATGATACATTGATACCAAGACAATATTTTACTATTCTCTGTTTACCAGTTTTAAGTTATATTTATGACCATACTCTCTTTTCAGAACAATCTTCCAATCTAACCAAAGCAAAATCAAAAAACAGTTCGATCAATTACATCAATTAACTCTTGACACAATACAAATCGCAATCATGATATTATATAATATCATATCAATATATTTTTATAGCGGCAACGTTTCGCTTGCGCATCCATCAGGCTAAATGTTTTATCACATACAAATCGCTTTCGATCTCCGTNTTTTGTTTTATGGATCTATGCATGGAATTCTAGAAAATTGCGATTTGGTGCAACCGGAAGTTAATTTTCTAGATTTCTAGAAAAAATAAGTTGATCAGATTTAGTTAAAAATACCACCAAATAAAAGCTGACGATTAACTGAACAAAAATTTGCTTACATGATATCGAAATTTTGGTCCGATTGGTTCAAATTGAACTCAAAATTTCTAGAAAACAGCTCGACACAATTTTTTTAAATTTTAGTATAAGTTGGAGTGATATGTCTTCTTACTTTCTCATGAAATTTTTCTTGCGTTCTATGCACGGAATAATAGAAACTGCATTTTAGTTTAGCCGAAAGTCGATTTTCGGAGTTTCTAGAAAATAATTTTCATTCGATTTTACCAAAAGTACCCTCAAATTAAAGGTAGTTTTCAAAGCCTATCTAGTCCCTCAATTTTCGAAAAAATTTGAGCAGAATATTCACAAAGACCAAACAATCATGTGTCGCTGTTCACTCAAAGAATTTTGATTGACTTGCTTCAGCTTAACTTAAGTTTTTCTCCAGCAAGGTCGGAATCACAAGTAAGAATTTAATTTTAGTTCGGAAAAACGATATTTTATTTTTACTCAGATATAATTTAAATATCGTATCTGGCTTAGAATTAAATGTTGTTTTCAAAAATATAATTTGTATTTTTCTGCGTTGAAAACTAAGTTTCACAGCTCTGAATTTAACTTCCAACAAAAACTATTAATTTCTAGAATACTACTTTCTAGAGTAGTTAGGACTCTAAAAATACCGCTTATCGATTCTAAATATAGAAAATATAAAGTTTCGAACGTTACAAGAAAAATAAAGGTCAAAAGATATTTTTTCCTGATAAGCGTTGACCATCCCTTAACTGAGAATAAAGTGCGTTTTTTTTAATTAACTCGTAGACTTTAGACATTAATCTGTACCCAGACTCGATTTCCGGCAACTAGTGACCATTCTTATAAATCGAGCCATATAAGCAAAGTTTCATTATCAACATA
>SCLH01000518.1:584840-610114 GCA_004367855.1 Oikopleura vanhoeffeni | reverse complement strand
CAAATTTTGAGAAAATTTCTAGAGGAGATACGAATTTTTCGTAAAAGCCATTAATTTTCTCATAGTAACATTATTAAGCGACCTTTTATAGCCGTTTGGAACATTAATTTGCAAAATTTTATATTTTTTCTGAATAAAGTGACTTTGAGAAAATTAATGGCTTTTACGAAAAATTCGTATCTCCTCTAGAAATTTTCTCAAAATTCGAACATTTTCAAATTTTGAAAAACTAAAAAAGATCTGGGGTTAAAACCAAAAAAAACGAAATCAGAATAGCCGTTTTAGTATAATAGTGAATAAATCATATAAAATAAAAAAAAATTTTGAGTCATTGTCAATATTTTCTAGCGCGCACGTTTATGTTCAGTGTTAGAGACATAGAGCTTATTACAAAATTCTGTCTGAAGCGTTTTTTCGTAATTGTATAAGCTATCTGCTGTTGAAATCTGAATAAAATTGAATGCAAATTGAGAGAGGAGATAGGTTTTGGAAAAGGTCTCGAAAATCAGTAAAATTGGCGATAGAGAGCATTCTATGGCAAGTTTCAAAAATCTGTCTAAAGCGTTTTTTCTAAATTCAAAATGATTAAGAATAGTGAATTATCGGTACTAGCTAATGAAAAACCAGAGAGGAGATAGAATATTGTGTTTTTGGAAAATTTGCTCTCTAGCTCTAACTGGTGATGTCAAAAAAATTCCTTAATCCCATGAGTCGACTATAAATTGCTTGAGCATTAATATGTTTTTTTATTTTACCTTTACTATGTCCCGTATTCCCACAATACTGCCTCAAAGTGAAAATATGCGAAAAAGGTCCCCTCCACCCCCTTAAGAATAAAAATCTATTTTTAAAATGTTATAAAATTTTAAAGATAGACAATTTTAAAATAGGTTTTGTTAAAGTTTTATTTTCTACGAACGACAATTAAAAAAAGTTGTTTAAAGTAGCGTTCAGCAAAAAAAAATTTGCCGTTCTTATTCCACTGTATGACGAGATTGATACCGTATTTCTATCATAATGTGAGATTTATACACTATAATTTAAAAAGGGTTTCGCAAAATTTTAGGACAGATTCAATTTTGAAAATATAACAGTGATACGGATTTCCATTATGAAAAGACAGTGTGATTTTACCAAATTGATCAAGAAATTAAAGTCCAGAATAAACTATGAAAGCTTAAAAACATCATTTTCCCTAATAAGATTTCAAAATTCATTTTCAATTTAGAAACTCCATTACGCCGCACATCGAGTTCATCTCGTCTTGACAAATTGATAAAACCGTCGATTAAAGAACGACCAAGATCTTCTTCAACTTGCAATTTATCTCGTCAAAATGCCTTCGATTTCCCACAAATGCCAAAACAGCAAAGAAATGCGTTAAATATAGTGAATTAAAATTAATTAGTGGTGTAACAAAAATATTGTTCCAGAGCAAGTTTTTGCCAGCTCATATCTAGGCTTAACTTTCCTCTCCTCTCTAAACGGTCCGGCACGTCTGAGAATACCACGTGACTGTATGAATTATTACACGTGACCCATTAAGTATTTTCTTTCCAGCAATTTTCTTTCTTTTCTGATTGTGATAAAAGAGGAGAGTCAACTTTGCGTGGATAGTGAATTGCTCTCCACTCTCAATTTCACCGTTTAAATGCTCTCCGATCCCCGACTTTTCTTTGAGACAGGAAAGGAAAAATCAGCTTTCTTTGCTTTCTCCGAGAAAAAACGGAGATGGTGAAGCATTTTAATGATAAAAAGTGGCCGGAAAGCAATCCACTTTCCAGGGAAAGTTGACTCTCCTCTATTAGTTCCTGAATCCAGAAATAATGAAAATTTATTTTCGATAAAAACAAAGTTTGTTGTTAAAAAAGTTCAGAACTGACTTTTTGAAAAGATTAGATATTTGTTGTCGTAATTCTGTAACCTTATCCTCTCCAAAACATCAAAGAAATGCGCTTAGGACTCAAAACATGACTTGGTACACTTTTGAAAGGTCACTAATTAAGACGTCCTAATACTTTGAAATATGTCATGAATAATGAAATTATGCAAAAAAAAAGATAATGAGAAAGTCCAAGAGCTGAAAAAATGGTTAATAGTGTTTTTAAAATTATCCAATAGACTATTGGCAATAGCACGCCGATAAATGTCACACATTCAAAATAGGCAAAAAAAATATTTGATAATTGTTTTGAAATTCAACATCAAAGCGGAAATTATTTGTTCCTTATATTTTCGATGATTTAATGTACCAAAATGGATCAAAAGTTTTGATACAAAACCAATCATTCAAATCCATGAAAGATGTTTCAAGTTATCGACGAATAAGCGCTCCACCATAATGTTTGCTCATATGTTATTTTTCAGGATGCTTATTGCTGTTCACATATGTTTCAATCTTGTTGAGGCTAAAAAAGGAACAGCAAAATCTTTTTTGATAAAATTTTTGTCATTATGTTCAAATTGTGGCCCTTGAAATTTTTAAAATATAATGTTCATTTGATGAAATTCATTACAAAAAATTATTGATAACTTGTCATCTTCTGCGTGAGAATGAAACCCGCTTTTCAAAATTTCAAGCTTTTTTATAGTCAATTTTGGAAACGGGTTTGCATTTTTAAGCACTAGCTGACAATTTTTAACCAATTTTTTAGCTTATTTTTTGAAGAGATACAATCATCATTTTAAAAATATTTTGAATAAATTGTATTGTCGTTCCTACTTCTGTTCCGTCTAAACCTGGAAAAAATAAAAGGTTATTTTTCTTTAGAAGTTACCCTTAAACCATAAAAATTGCAAAACATAAATTGTCTTGTTTTAAATTATTGACCTAAATAATATGGATTACCAACCTTCAGCGGACAAATTTACTTGATTTGAAAAGCCAGACGGCGCAAAGTGGCGGCCAGATAATCGTATTCCTGCATTTTGCATCATTCGAATCGACTTGATTTATCCGCAAAGGGTTTTAAATACATATCTTAGATGATTTGAGTTTGTTCCGGACAAAAAATTTATTTCGAAGATGATATCTAAGTTTTTACTTCAAAAGGTTTCTTGGGCCGTTCAGGTATATTCATTATATATCAGGTATATTCAATATATTAAAATTGAACATTTTTATGAAGTTAAATGAATCTGATTATAAATAATTTCTCCGAAAAGTTTCGCTTCTAGATCTAAATAAGAAAATTCAAAAGCTGAAATGTCAATTTTTAATTAAACTTCTTGCGTCTAAAATCAAATTAATTACTTGGTTTTCACATTTTATTAAATTCTAACTGGAATTTGGCTTCATCGTAAAGATTAAACTGTTTGCGAATAATTTTAAAGGAAATCTAATTTGAAAACTGGATACAGTGGGTCACTAGGTAAAGCACATCTTTGTAAACGCTTTAGTTAAAGCACCCATAAGCACCCTGTAAGATGAAGCACCCGTTTTTTGCAATTTTCTAAATATTCGATATAAAAACATTTTTCTCTGATAATTCATCATATAAGAACATTATTAATCGCTTATTAAGCAATCGCTTCTTGCCTCACTATTATCGGTCTATGAGGAGTTCTTATACATGTAGTGATTTCTAATCGGAATAATTTGAAAGATGCAAAATGAGAGAAATTTATTGAATTATCCAAATTGAAACGGATTTCATTGGTCTAATCTGAAATTCAGGTTATTGATCGGCTGCAAATATCTCACGCTATTTTTATTTTTCAGATAGTCCTAATAATTTTAATTCTTAGAGAAATAACAGTAAACAGGTAACTGTTTACTCTTGAAGATTTTTTAAAGCTCTGGACCAGATAATTAAGGACGAATTTGGATTTTAAATTAATTTGCCCTATTTTTCATAATGGGACGAACCTCGCACAGGTTCATGACAACGTCTCTTAGACGTCAAGTTTGGCAACTAGGGGACTTGAAAGACTAAAAGTAAAAGGAAGATTTTTTCACTGACTACACATTCGATCCCTTCAAAAATTTTCAAAAATATGAGTTCTAACAAAGCCCGAATCCGGAAAAGCTGATTGTTCGTGGTAATTTGCACCCAAAGGTTAAAAATTGTTTTTTGAACTGGATAAGCTGGGTTAGATTAAAGCTTTTAGAGAGCTTAATAATTAAAACCGATTAATTTTTAACGCATTTACTGATACCGAAGTAATTTTGTTCCAATCGAAGAAATGCAAGAAATGGGTCGACGACTAACGAAACGATTAAGCACGCGGCAACAAACCTTTTGAATTTCCATACATCAAATTTTCGTCTACAATAACTTGCAAATTTTTAATTCTCTTATTTTCAATGATAACTTGAGTCAAATTTTTCTCTGTCCAATAAAAATGTTCTCAGTTCATTTACTTTTTGTTCAAACAACTGACCATAGTAAAACTGCAAAAGGCTGTTTAAGGTTGAAATTTTCGTAATTCAATTAGCCAAAAAGTGTTAAAAATGAATAATTTTTGCGAAATTCAATAATTTGATCCTATTTTTACCAAAATGTGATAATAGTCAGAAGGCAAAAAGTTTGGTGACTTAAAATTCGTGATGCTGCTTGGGCTTATTTTGACCGACCAGAAAGGAGAATTCCTAGAATTTTCTTAATGTTTGTTTTTGAAATAACCGCCGAGGAGTTAATCTGGTACAAACTCGGACATTCTGCTTTAAATAAAAAGAGCACTTGCAGTCCAGTGGACTGAGTCCACAAAGGAAAAATTTTATTTTTCAGAAAACTGACGAAGAGATATAAATTATATGATATAATTTAACTTTTTGTAGGAGCGATGTTGGCGGTAGTTGGACAGTAAGCTGTCGTCGGTTTGTGTGATGATGGTAACCAGCACCTCGTTTATAGGTTACTAATTCGTTGTTTTTCAAAAATGGTTTCCATAAATGGTTATGGGTTTCCATTAAACGGTGGTGGGTTTCCACTACAGGTTATTGGGTTTTCATTACAAGGAGTTTCCATAAATGGTTAGTTGGTGTATCAATGATAGTCTATCATATTTTTTAACAACCATTATACGAAAATTTCAATTGCGGACAGCCTATTGGACAAGTTTATTATTGAAGTTGTCTATTGCTCTGTCTTTTTTTTGAAAATATTCGTGTGTCGCAAATTAAATGGTAGCCCTTAATCCTACATGAACGTTGCACAGTTGCCAGGCAACGTATGGATAACTCAGCCGCTGTTTTGAAACTTTAAAAACTAGAATTTTCTAAAACTTTTATTGTTACGTTTTTTTCGGACGAACTATTGACTAATATCAGATAATTTTTGGTGGGAGGTTCATCAAAAGATTTGAACATAACATCTTCTCAATATTTCTCAGAATCTTCATCATGAGAAATAATTCAATAAAAAATTATTGAAAATGATGAAATTATTAAAATAGTTTTATCGTTTGAAAACAATAAAATTTTTCATGAAAAACATGTTACAGTTTCGAATACACGTTCAAACGATAAAGAAACAATTTTTCTTGAGAAAAAGTTGAAATAACAACAAATCGGACTTAATCAAATTTTTCAAATTCAATTTTATATTTTCACAACCAAATTTAAAATTCAGTGGAGCCTTTTAGAGTACTTTGGGGTGTTTTTTTTGAGTATTTCTATTTGGAAAACATTAAAACCCAATTTTCGACCAGAAAACCTCAAAATATCTAAAACCTGTCGCCCATTTTTTTCAGAATTTTCTCAGAATAACCCGAGCTTGAATTTGATGGTACTTTCGACTTAATCCGACGACTTTTATTTTCTGAGTTTTTACTTCCGGTTTACTAAAATGCGATTTTCTGGAACTGAGCAAAAATTTTCAAAATTCTGTTTCGGTCAAAAAATCTGAAACATATTTTCCCCTATTTTGTCAAACTTATACTGCATTCTGAAATTTAACCTAGGATCCTTAGGCTTTTAAAGAGCGAAAATCTTGACATAAAGCGGTTTTTGGCAGTTCTAGAAAAAAATAGTTCGAAACTCAAAAATCTGTTTTCGCCAAAAAACAAGCATTATTGTTCCTGTGGTTCATGCCAAATTTGAGTAGAATGGTATGCGAGCTCTAAAAGCCTCAGGGATTTGAAATAAGATTAGGTTGTTCTAGAACTCGCCGCACGGTGGTCACCAGGGTCCGCCAAAAATTATTCTGATACATTATATTTGTAGATTGAGGATAGATCTACCAAATGCTAATTCTCGAAAGTTTCGAAGCTGTTTAGTATTCTGGTAAAGTGGAGTGCGAAAGTACCATTATGCGACCGTTACCCTCTTAAGGGGGTGGTGGTCGCATTTTAAGGGTTTTTAATAGCCAATTGTCGCAAAAGTACAAATCGTCGGACCAACTTTTACCTCTCTTTGATATATTTTAACAAAAATCTTGCATCCTAAAAAACAATTCAAATTAACGGATGGCTCGTCCAATCAGAAACGTGCTTACAAAAGTGACGGAATTATTTTTTCAAAATGTATCTCGTCCCTGAGTTTTCAAGGTTTAACAATGATTCATGTTTTAAATTAACCGGACAGAACGTGAGCAGACCACCAAGTTAAGTTTTTGAACAAATTCTTTGATTTAGCTTCAGAATCACAAAAAACTGTATTTTGCTCTAGTTAACATAAGGTCAAAATACTGTTTTTGGTGTATCTGAAGCCAAATCAAAAAAATCAACTTGGCGGTCTGCTCACGTTCTGTACGGTTAATTCAAATTATGCTCATTGTTGTTACTTAAAACTCAGGGAGGAGATACATTTTGAAAATTTTCTTTTTGTCAAAATGTATCTTCTCTCTGAGTTTTAAGTACAACAATGATTCATGGTTTGAATAGCCGTACAGAACGTGAGCAGACCGCCTTGTTGAGTTTTTGGAAAATTGCCATTTGATTTGGCTTCAGAATCACTAAAACAAGTATTTGATGCCTATGTTAACTAGAGCAAAAATCAGTTTTTTGGGTGATTCTGAAGCAAATCAAAAAAAATTTTCCAAACTCAACTTGGCGGTCTGACTACACGTTCTGTCCGGTTAATTTAAAAAATGATATTGTTGAATAAATCGGCTGTAAAAGGCTCAGGGAGAGATACATTTTGAAAGATATTACGTCCTTTGTGTAAAGCACGTTCTGATCGACGGAGCCATTTGTTAATTTGGATTGTTTTTTAGGATGCAGATTTTGTTTAAATATATCTAAGAGGGTAAAGTTGTGCATCACGATTGTTTACTCTGTGCGTGCAATGTGCTATCGAATCCCTACTGATACAGAGAGCGACACACAACCTGTCTTGCGAGTGGTAAGCCAGTGTACCTCAGATGCTCCAAAAAAGTGAAAAAATAAATTTTCAAAAAATCATATGATCATCTCAGGACACGTTAACGCAATTATAATAAATTTCATTTTCAAAAGCTCTAACAATTGTGTTCCAAACCAATTATGAAAAATATAATTTTCTCATTTGAGGTCAATTTTTTATCAAGAGCATTGAAAAAATATTTTTTTTGCGTGAAACATCATTTGAAGAAAAAGCCGGAGGATTATTAGTTCACATATCAATAAAAAAATCCGCCTAACTTTTGGCTACCAAAGGAGTTCTACCGCGACAATCTGCGCATCTATGAAACGGCGGGAGATGACTGATTAGCGCCAAGTAAGGCAATAGCTTCGCATGACTTTTGATTGGATGGATAAAATCTTCTAATTTTAGCACATAAAATTAATTGAAAATTTCCAAACTGGGAATAGCCTTTAAAATTCAATTTTGGGCAATTTTTCATGTGAAAAACTCATGCAATTTTTTGAGATTGAAAAGGGGTGCACTCGACAAAGTTGCTATATTCAAAAGTAAGAGAGGCAAGAGAAGACTTAAGCACCAAAAGAAAGAGCATAGTGAAAAAACCCAAGTGATCAAATAAACGTTAATTGGATATACAGCTATAAAATTACGATTTTTTTAAATTCGAAGTGGTAAATATTACCAAAATGAGTATGTGGGTTAAGGCGGTAACCGATGCTGTTTCATTTTTTATGAAGGCAAACCCGTTTTAATGAACAGTCCTGACAAAACTTAAATGCTGGAATATAGTTAATATTTTGTCTGAAATTTCCAAAAAATGTATTTAAAAAGTTTTTGTATGATCGTACCGGTCGTGATACTGGTTGACAAACCCGGCTTTTGACCAAATTCGTATCATTTTAGTTAGAGATGAGATGTCAAATTTTTTTGATTTCTCTAACGCCAACTATTAATGGTTAGTCAAGAGGTGATATAAAATAAGAAATGTAATTTTCGGTCTATTTGCTCAAAATCGACAAAAATTAAGTGTTAAATTGACTGTTTTAGGTGTATTAAGCACTTATTCAATTTCATTACAAATTGTGTGCTACAGGTTAATATGGAATCTGTTTAGGAATACTTTCTTTGGTTTTCTTATGCGGGACGTTCAAAGTTTCGATGGTGTCTGAATTGCCAGATTTCCCAATTTTTGATAGTAAATTTTTTCGCTTCTTCAAAAAATATTTGTTTTAATTTTTCATACAATTTAAAATCTTTGCTTCCCAATGAAAGAAAAATTATAGTTATTAATTGAGCAGTAAAAAATGACAGCATAAAACACTTAACCCCCTTACTCATTGAGCCATAAAAGTGGCTTTCTTTTGTTTGAAACGACCGGAAAAGACAAAAATAATTAAAAAATAAGTTGAAGGTTCAAATCGCCCTAAGAGTTTTCGATTAATTTTTGAAAAATAAAACTAAAATTTCTCTGAAATTTTTATTTATCAGCTTTATTTCATAATTTATCTGTTAAAAACCAAAGTTTTAAATACTCAGTTTTTAGGAATTCGTCTTGACGATCTTTAAAAAAATTATAATGTTTTTATTAAATGTAGAACTTTTTTTATTTCTTTTTGTTTGAAAACAAAAAAATTGCTCCTGCATGAAAAGCAGAGCGGAAATATAAGGCGCAGACATATTGTTTACTATTAATTTCGCCATTTCAGAGGTGAGAATTATCGTTTTATAGACGAATAAGGTATTTCGAATCGGAGATCAGATCAAGAAAGCCTGGGTTTTACTCTATTTTATTTAATTTGCAAATTATTACAAAAATAATATAGTTATTACCAGAGAACAGGGTGAGTCAACTCCGTTATTACACAGCCTTAATTAAGTACTCAAAGTCTTAATTATCTGAATTCAATAATCCATAAAGTTAAGTCTATCCTTTTCACAATGACTGAAAAATAATTTAAACGAAAGCACTTATATTTTTTGGATGATAGAGCTTCAAAGTCGAGCCATAAAAGTGGCTCTCATGCCTCAGGGGGATATAAATACTCAAATGAGTAGGGGGGTTAGAGAAATTCAAAATTTTTTTGTCCGAAATTTAATTTATTTTTCTGGAATTAAATCGACAGCAAAATTTCGAATGCCGCAAAAATTAGCTTTGTAGCATGTGTGGATCTCAACTTATAAACCTCCGTCAGTGACCTCCTTAAGGTTAACAAATCTCACACCGTTTCGAACATTTAAGCGTATAACACTAAAAATAATAAATTCAAATTAATTTGTGAAAGAAAAATTATCAATGTTTAGATCAAATTGAATTCAGAGAAATCCAGCTAAATTTTAGTTTGAAGCTTTAACCGATTTTTTGAAGAAAAAAGTTTGAAAATATGTGCAAAAAGCTGAGTAAAATTTTTTTACCGATTAGCCAATTT
Source organism: Oikopleura vanhoeffeni (assembly GCA_004367855.1). Taxonomy (NCBI): domain Eukaryota; kingdom Metazoa; phylum Chordata; class Appendicularia; order Copelata; family Oikopleuridae; genus Oikopleura; species Oikopleura vanhoeffeni. The sequence goes on along the minus strand of SCLH01000518.1, from coordinate 600,403 downwards.
GACAATGTACCAATTTTGACCTTGAAAATGTCTCGAAATCATATCCATTATTATCCCCGGGTCACCTTCAAAACTTATTTCCTGTTCTTTAAACAGACAAATAAGATTTTAAAGTGACCCGGGGATATTAATGAATATATGAACCGTTGGAGCGTCAACTTTAATTGAGCATACAAAATTTTTCACGACAGAATTTCAGCTTAAAAACATCCTTTTGACGTATCTCACAATAACTCCGCTTGTTCAATGTAATCACAAAAATATTTACCAAGTCGTCAATTTTATTTACACGTTTAACCCCTGGCCTAAAAAAGCCAAAAATGTCGATTTCTTAATTAAAATCAATTTGAAATTTGAGTTTTTGGGCTGTAATGAACCACGTCAATTATGCGGTTCCTACACGGTAGTATAATGTCAATGGACACTCTTACCTCATTAACCTTTCGAGTTAACTAAAAAATACAGTGTTAAACGAAAATAACAATTGCCTTTAAAAGCTTATTTAACCTTACTATTAAGGGGCTAAAATTATGTAAAGATCGGACGGAATTTTAAACTGGTTTCACGTGCAGTTCTCAGAATACTGATTTGTCAGTCTTGCTTGTGTTCATTTCAATTACGTGCAAAGAAAAATGTGCATCTTAAAAATGAGACTCACCTTATAGCGCGAGGTCAAGTACCACCAATGTTGTCCTGGTGATTGTCTTGTGTATGATAATAGGTAAGGGTGGACCGCTGAAGTTGACCGCTGCGTAATCACTAAGACAATCATTTAGACAACATCAAGAGGATTTGCGCTATAGGGTTAGTCTCATTTTTCAGATGCAGTTTGGTTGGGAAAAGGATATAATGCAAGTTTTTCCGTCGAGGCAGGCCGATTTTTTCAAAATTCGCTTATGTTATAAAAGCGTTAAAAAACTTATTTTTTTGACAGAGTGAGATATGTGTGGCTGACTAGAGAACCTGTGAAGTTTCAAATTTTTACAATGAAAGATAATGGAGTTATAGAAGATAAACTTATAAATTTTATTGGAAAAAATAAGTTTTTGGGACGAATTTAGCCCCTATTTAATTTTTCGCTCGGTCCAAATTGCTTGTTATTATTCGATTTCGACAATTCAAATCTTTAAAAAATGGACAAATGCTGGACTCTTTCAAAATTTGTTCTATGGCATGGACTTTCATGGTGCTCGATAGCGACCTTGGTGTACTCAATAGTACTGGAATACGAGAGAAATACAAAAATATCCAATAATTTAATACTTTTATTGATAAACACTTTTACTTCACATCTTTCAATCTTATGTGTTTTTTGAAACTCAAAAAAAAGATTGTCTCCTAAAGAGACCCCTAAATACCCATTTTTGATCTGATTCGGGAATTTTTTTCGGGCCAGTTTTTTTTGGTTGATTGTTGGATATTGAGTTTTTTTTGCGATTGCCAATGAAATAAGTGCCTAAGACTGGTTTTGTTTTTTTTTCTCTCTATTTTGTAAATATATTGACAAAATTCGCATTTGTTGCTATGAATTCAAATGTTTAGTACCGCACGGGAAGCATTTAGGTTACCCGTAGCCGGAAGCCCGTCTCCCCGAAGGATAAACTTTGATTTTAACGATAAACTAATCAAAAATAAACAAAATGGCAAATTCTCTTTAAATTCGTGGCAATGGCAAATCGATCTTTGTCCAGAGTTCAAAGAACTCGGTATCAAAAGGTTGACGATAAAGTGGCCGGAGATAGTTTTTGAAAATTTTAAGATTAGAGTCCCTTTAATTTTTTTTCCATAATTTTTTGGCACATAAAGGGGATTGTGGGTGCTTCCAGTAATTGTGCTGAAAAATATTGGCGTTTTTAAAACTCAAATATCTTTTGTGAAATTAATTGAACGTTTATTTTTCCAAATGTATATTGTAGTACCCGTAACCTTGAGAAGTCAAAAACTGATTCATCTAGAAATATTACCTCAACCTAAATGCATAAACCTAATTGCGTATTTCTTTCATTGAAGTAAACCATCATACCACTGTATCCAAAAATCACATAAACCGATATTATGATCAAAGAAAACATTCTCACAATATTAAACCAAGCATATTTCTAAATAATCATCTTAATTCGCCGAAATATTATTTTTGAAAATTCCTTGCTATAGTAAATAAAGCAAAATGAAGATTATTTTCCAAAAAAAAGTATACCTCACGAACGACACATGCGATTTCTTTCTCTTTTTTCATAAATTCTTCTCTATCCCATTAAACTTTAAACCAAGCAAATTTAATAATTTTTTATATTCTCGCAATCACTATTCATCGATTTAATGCGCGCCATTATACATTGATTGGTGATAAAAATTGAAATATTGAAAAAGGGCAAAAATCTTAACAATTTAAATATTGAAATACTTTCATTTAATGTTATTTTTGCTGTGATTATTATTCTTGTGATTTGAGACTATCCTATGTTCATAATTCCAAATAATAAATAATTTTTCCTAAGCAAATCCGATATCTCTAGAACTAGTTATTCGATAGTAATAGAACTTTTTTTAATTGCAATCAATTTCTCGTTGGCTGATGTGTCGGATACAAAAAATAATAACCGAATTTGAGACCGTGGTCGAAAATAACTACTGCACCCACAATCCCCTTAAGTTATGAACAGCTTCAATTGAAAAATGGATTGATTTTCTTTAAATGTAGATTAATTTGATAAAAATATCCTACGGGCATCATTTTAAAGATCTAAGCCTGTTTTTCAAGAATTGATGCACTTATTGAAAGTATAGTTTTACACTCAAAAGATTTTTTGTTTATTTTCAACAATATACTGTTAACTTGTCATTTTTTGTGGGATCACGAAAGAGCAGAAGTCTTGATGACGTCACGCAAAGCAATCTGTAATTTTTCGTGCAAGTTAGATAATCATCTGTTGATTCACCAGCTCTCATTGTTCAGGACTTTTTCAACAAAATAAATATTTAATTAACTAACCGCTCATCGCAGCGCGTGAAACACCACACAAATAGAAAACTGCTTTAGTCCAGCACCCAAAAACCCAAATCACCCCTTTAAACATTATTTGACCAGTGAAAAAGCTTTATGAGTCATCTTGGTTTTCGAAAATAGAGCGTTCTATTTTTTCCGCCATTTTTTTCTGCGTTAACCGTAGTTTTTTTTGTGTTTAAATTTGCACGCTCTTATTATTTATCTGAAACATACTATATTCAAAAACTGCTATAACTCTGTCTAAAACTGTAACTGTTCCAGATTCTGTTGCAATAATCAACTCTCTTGCAATAGGCTATATCATTGCACCCCGATATATGTTGAGTTGCTGAGGTCAATGAGAATTGAAGACGACCTCACCATGGCTGCAAATAAACCAATAATAATAATACTAGACACTAGTACTGCCGTTTGTGTCTATAAGGACAGGCTTATTATTGTTGTTTTGTCCATGTGTTAACGTGTGATATTGTCCATTAAACAAAGGTTTGCTAACAATGCTCAAAAAAACGAAAAATGGCGCTAAAGAGCTTGAAAGGCTAGTCAAAAAAGACAGAATTCAATTTCAACGAATGCTCAACGACCAAAAAAACCGGGTTCTTATTCTGAATTTGATATTTGTGCCATGAACATATTTGTATCTATCTGATAAAAGTTTGCTATTGACATTTTTGCTAATCTCGAAAACCACATCTGAGACTTCCGTACTGCGAATATTTTTTCCACCAAAAATGTTCATAATTACGTCATGACGCGTCAGAACTATGAGGTTTTTTTGAAATTATGAAAAATTATTATCTGCGTTCTTCATGCACTACGTTATATGCTTATATTAAAATGTACAGGATGTCGGCCGAGCGTCATAAATTTAAGAGTTGACATTTTTTGAACCAAATTTTCCACTTGCGTTGCGTTGATATCGGGATTTAAGACTTGACAACTTCTTATTTTCGTCCGTTAACTTTAAAAAATAATTTTTGTTATCTTTCAAAAAAAGCGTGATAAGTGATATCAAGGATTTTGAGCTGGAAAATTTTTAATAATAATCAAAACTAAATTGTTATTTTTACGAATATTAAATAAAGCTGAAATCGAATTTCTAAGCTTGAAACTTAAATTATTAAAGTGAAAATTCCAGTTTAATTATTATCTTAAAATTCAAACAACCAAATTGATATTATGATTTAAATATATCGCAATAATAATTTATTCAAGTGATGAATTAAATTTATACTGTTTTATTAAATTTATCCGTAGTTCTGATATAGCGATAAAAAATGGACGGGAATCTTATTTAACATAGAACTGAGATCGGATTTTCCGGGTGAAAGTTTTCGACCCGGAATGCAGGTCGCCGCGACCCGCCCAGACTCGACCTTGAAAATTTCATAAAAATTTGTCCCGACCCGACTTGGTCAAATTTTCAAAAAAAAACGATCCCTGATCAAGAGGACGAATAGGCAACTCGGTTGCTTATCGAATGAATCAATGATTTTTTAGAAAGCCAACCAGGGCTAGGATAATTATATATATCTTTATAAAATTCGTCACATTTAATTATTCTTATGACGTCAATCAGACAAAACTGAGGGACCTAACATAAAGCAAATTTTTTCAATTTTATATTGATACTTTTTTGAAAAAACTTCCTTTATTTGCATCTTTCTTATTGATCAAATGTGATTTTGTTTTAAAACTTTCTTGCAATTGCAAAATTTTCACTGTCTTCAGTTTTGAGGATATTCAGGGTTTTCTTTGAAAACCTTTCAGCCTGATTCTGTTTCAAATTATCATCCTACTCCAGAAGTAAATTTCGTAGGTAGTTTTTCTAACAATTTTTTGTATGAGATTAGCATTTGCAATTTTTTTAAACACAAGAAACATTGAACATCCCAGGGATGTGATTCCTAATCTTATGAGCCAATCTTTTAATCCTAGTTTCATATTTCACCAGATTCGAAATTTTATCTAATCGATTTAATAATTAAACTTTACTGACGATTAAAATTCATTAAAAAATTGACATTTAAGCGAAATAATTAGGAATCCACTTGTACGGCCTTAAAATAATGAATTATAAGTCGAAATTATTATAATAAAGTTTAAAAAATATCAGAAAAATAAAAATGAATTTCTCTCCTGTACCCAAACTATTTACTTTTTGCGGCAAAATCCGTCGGCTGTAGAAATAACGGGCGTCAGAACGTATTTTTAGAACTATTTTATACTGATTTAAAATTTCTAAAATTATGTTCTATGCATGTTTATTTTGAACCGATTGGTGTCCGAGAAATCTGCAGGTTTATGATTAACTCTGACACTTAGTGTTTGACAAATTCCCCACTTCCGTCTATCATTTTTTAATGAGCTTTGCTTCATCGTCATGTCACGTTCATAATGACGGAAATAAGCAAATTATAGATTAATACTTCTCCCTAAGGGTAGTACAAAAAAATGTTCAATCCAAAATAACTCTAATGATTCGAACAAATGATGCCTTTGGTTTTTGAAAGGAATTTCTAAAGTCAAATTAGGATATCAATTTTATTCGCACTTCATGTGTAGAACCTTTCCTGCTTTTTTTAAACTTATAACTGGGGTCAGTACCGAGCATGAAATTGTGTGTTAAACTATAAAGTTTATTGACAATTGGTGACGAGTGACGTGTGCAGAATTTTAATGAGAAATTTTCATTGAGAATAAACAAAACAAAAAAATTTTTTGGGTGAAATGGCATTTTAAGCTTTAAATTGACGATTTGAATTGCTGCTCATGCCTGCCTCATCATGAGTTTATGCTTATTGAATAGCAAATAGAATATTACGTCGATATTAAGACAAAAAAAGATAAAGATAAGATAAAAAAAAGTGAGCGAATGATGTCGATCAGAATCTATTTGCGTTTTAAGTCTTTAATTCCACGCAATGGTTAATCAAAACTCCTTCAAAATGACCGAAAAAAACAATTGTAATTAATAGCTAAATATTTTTGTAACGATACGTGTGATCACACCAAAAATAATAAATCAATCTTTCAAGCGTCTTTCAAAGTCAAAAAAGTTACTTTGAAAAGTTGTGCCCACTGGGTGGCTCTTAAAAACATGTTCATGATCGGAATCAATTTTTAAATAATATAATCAAAACCTGAAGTAATTTCTCAGATTAACTGAAATACACTTTGTTGTTTCAATTTAACAGTTCAGGTCTAGCCTCAGGTTTTTAAGAGCTCAAAATCTCCCCAGTCGAGAATCTCGACTCGACTCGAGAAGTCGCGGAATAATGATCGATTTGACAAAATTGGGTCTCATGTAAAAAACACTTCAACTTCCCCCCTTTAATTTCGCATCGTATTTTCGTTCGATAATAATGTTCTCTGATAAAATTGTCTGCAAGACATTTCAAAATAATTTCAAGTGATTTCTGGCGGGAGTCAGTAATTGTGAAATTTTATACAAGCATGAGGTAACTTATTGATTATCGTATCAGTGATACTGGTTAAAATGATCCTGGCACAATTAAAAATAAGTTGAATAGTTTTATTTTATTGGCAACGTTTTGTTATTGTGGCTCAATCAGGCCATTAACTCCGTAGACGTTAAAGACATGCAATCTCGTACCGGCAGACTCTGATTTAGCGCAAACTCGTTGCCTTACACCTTTAAATCGGCCATATTCAGCAAAAGTTTCATTATCAACATTCATTTTTCAATACGCCCTAAAAATAATACTTGTCAGATTTCCAACACAAATAAAAATTAAACGAATTTAAAGGCATTTATGAGGAATAAGAAAAAACAAAAGTTAGCCGACATAATCACTACACCGATCGATAAAAAGATAGCACAATACAATAGATGAAAATTAAACCTTAATTTAACATATAGCATACGTCATGATTAAAACTTTCAAATTATTTTTCTAATCGGTCTGTCTAACATAAATTATAGTATGGTTTCAAATCTCTTAGATCTAATGACTTTCTAAATTATTGTGGAACTAAATTCTTGTGTTGAGATAAGAAAAAAAGAAAACCCACGCCTACTCAATGATTCTTCTTCTCAACTGATTCTTAGTGTTATCAGTGTCCGTGAGTTTGACTCTAGGACTCTTTATTTGACAACCGCAGGCCAATTTAAAAAGACAATCAAAGTCTTAGAAAATTCCTGACGGATTCTTTTAAAGGGTCTCACGTGCATTTGAGTAATTTGAAAGAAATAGCATATCAGCAGTAATTTGAAAAAAGTATCAAATTACGTCAAAAAATCCAGGGTCAACTAAGGGTGTTTCGATCTTTGTCGCATTTTTAAACCTCATGATAGTTATGAAAAATCGGAGAAGGTACATTCTGTTAAAGAATTCAAAAAAAAAAGAAAATTTTCACTCGACAGAATGTTTGAAAATTTTAAGAAACAATTCCGGGTTTTTCAAAATTGGTCCAAAATCGACTTTCTTGAAATGCAAAAACAAAGGGCTACAAGCGTAATTCTTAAAAGTCCGTGAAGATTCGCAGTCGGCCAAAAATTAATTTTTTTCGTTCAGTTCTAGAAGATATAGAACCGCTTAAAAATAAGAACAAAATGCGATTTTTTTGCGAAAATCAACATCATTTTGGCAAAAAATTTTTGAAAGATTTGAATACGGCAGTGCTTAAATTACACTCGAAGACGTTCGCTCTATACATAGGCGCACATTTTTAGATGTAAATAAAATTCAAAAAAAAAGTTTTCGCAAAAATAGTGAGGGCCAATACAAAAACCCAAAAAATGGTGCGTTTTTAATGAAAAATACGTAATTGCGAACAAAAATTATAATCAAAATGTGGTGGATTGCACACTTAAAGACATAACTATTCAGAGACGCCACATAATTACTCAAGAAAATCATAAAAAATATTTATGCATAAATAGCTATGGCTTAATTCCAAGGTATGAAAAAAATAATCTATTGTTTAAAGAAAAATAACCATCATTTTGGCAAAGAAATTTTGAAACATTTGAATTAACGCAGTGCTTAAGAATTACACTCAAACGTTCGCTATTACAAGAGGCTGCACATTTAGATGTAAAATAAAATTCAAAAAAGTTTCCGCAAAAAATATGAAGGGCCAATACAAAAACCAGAAAAATGTGTGTTTTAATGAAATACGTAATTGCGTAGATTTACCAATCTGATTCACAGCCTACACGTTTTTTGCGGACACAAACCCCCTTAAAATTAAAAATAATGGCAACATTATATGCATCTTGAATCTAATAATACAGTGGTGTAGACCAAATTGGCAACAACACGAGCTTTGGTCAGAAAGTGGTTGCCCATGGCCCTCACTGTTGCCCATGTGGCATCATTTTGGCATCAAAATTTGGTCTAATTTTGGCAGTCAATGTCGCTTAAAGTATTGCCCATTGGTCTCAACCCACTGTAATTACACTAACTTTACACCGATCCGTATCGAATGGTTATTCGTGCAAGAAAACAGTAATTGTATTTATTTAATTTTAAAAGTTTTTCTCAGGACGGTTTCTGTTCACTTTGGCCTTGTTAAAACCGTTAAAAAAAAAATATAGGCGCTAATTCCAACCTAAGTTAAAATCTCGCTCACCAATGTCCGCTAGGGAACGATACTCCCACCATTCATCATTGGGCCAAAACAATATAATAAAATGTCGTATTTTATTAAAATTAATTACGGTTCGTGTCTAGCCAATCAAATCAGTAAGTAAGCAATAAGACATGGCTTCAAGGCATATATTTTAAACCTCTGAAGAATCTGCGAAAACCGTTTTAATTTTTTGATATATGTAAAGGTACCCAGGGATCGCATTTTGTAATATGTAAGGGGAAGAGAACAGCCGTCAAGAACTTCATAATCCCTCATTAATCGAAATCCCCCCACGCAAATCAAAATTTAAAAATTAAAATGGCATTTTCGATCAAAATATGAGTTGGAATTTGGAACAGCAGTAAATCAAAAAGACACCATGCTCAATTGACCCGCTACGTTCTATTAATGAATCCAAGGTGTCGAAAAAACGAAACAGCCTAGGGTATCAAACCGTTTTTAAAAGAACTTTCTTATAACAATATACGAAAAAATCAGGTGACGAAAATAATCAAAAATAAGGTTGAATATATAGAAAATCCATTATTTCTCGAAAAAATAAATCAAGTGACTGTTGAAAATATTATTTGTTTCAAAACTTTTAAATTAGGTGTTAATGCCCAAAAAATTTGGCGTAATTTGATCACGTATTTTTTCACTTTCACCGAAACTATATTCCTTAAAAATTTGAAGGTCACGTGATCGCTTTGAACATTAAGTGTATAGGGAAAAAAGTCATGAAAAAACTTCAAAGAACCAACGTCACTTCTTTCAAAAAATTGATTTAAGCAATTTTTGGAAAAAAACAGTACTACTTTGACCAACCTTATTCCTTAAATATACGGTCACGTGATCATTTCCGAGCTATGATGTAATGGATAAAATGTTTTAGAATTTTTGTCTGATCACGATGAAAGGTTTTATTTTGTGATTTAAAAATTTTTTGCAGGAAATAAGTACTGTAATACGGTAAAAATTTTTGCAAAAAATAAGTACTGTAATACGGTAAAATTAAAAAAAAACGCATAAACGTCATTTTGTTTCAAAATTTATCGATAACTTTATAACTGATGTTGTCATTAATGATTAAGCGTCGTAAAATGTGATTAAATGGTGTGCGGCAACGAGTTGGCTAAAATCGAGTCTACGAGTTAAGAAAAAGACCAAGTTTCACAGTTTATAAAATAATCCAAGTCTAGAACAGTTCAACTTCAGAGATAAAAAAGTGGGCTGGATTTGACAAATTCTTATGCCCCCTACAAAATAGCGTAATAACACTAATCATTTAGCGTTTAAATTAAAGAAGGAACGGCAAAAATGGACCAGCTCAGATTTTTCTTATTTTTGGAACACTTGTAGTTTCTGTCTTAAAATTGACCAAGTCTAAATTTTGGAAGAAAATTATGTCCCGTTTTCAAACTATTTTTGCCTATCATTTGCTTTGAAATTATTCTTAAATTATTTTGAAAATTTAAAGCCAAACGATAAGCAATTTCAAAGAAGGTTTTGCGTTTCTGAACACTTTCCTAGTGGAATTTTGAGAAAAATTTTGCAAAGATCATTTTTATTTATGATTTCCTGAAACATCCGAAAATCACCTACTGCGGCCCGGTGCAGAATTTCGAAAATTTCGCTCGGTGACAAAATTCTTCTCCCGGTGTTGGTTCACCCCACCATACTTTTATTTATATTTATAATAATAATTCTATGAACTCCCATATGCCCTCAAATAAAAGCACCGTGCGCGGTATACCGTAGGCATAGAGAGTTTGCCGGCTTACCATACAGTATGGTAAGCCGGCAAACTCTCTATGGTCCATACTTGAAATATTCTGATGAAAAATTTTCTAATAAAAAATAAGTAGAAATTACTTTAAGCTCAAGATGTTTTCAGACGATCTTTGGAAAGTATTTCTCCACTGCTTCAATACGTTAAATTTCACCCACCTGCATTTTTCAGCAAATGTTCTTTTGTTTTTGATAAAAGCCTTTTATGACGCATTATTTCCAGTATTTTAACAAATCCTAACAATTTCATGTTGTTTTAATCAATAAAAACATAAATTCTTTGATTCAATTCAAAATTTATATATATTTTGTAATGGCCAGTAACATAGGATCGGGTTAAATTTACGAAAAAATCAATTTTTAAAGCAACAACAAACGCGATAATGAATTTTACACAATTCAAAAATCTTGCCATTCTTCTAAATGTTAACCTCTGAAAGCATTTGCTGATTATGACGAAGATGGAAGAATGTTTTATGGCGAAATTTCTAGAACTGAAAATCATCTGAGAGATCACGCGACCGATTATAAACAATTCGATGAGAACAACATCCCACCACTACCTGCTATAAGAATTTCAAAGGAGTACTCAGGCAGGTTAATGTTGAAAGTTATGTTGATAAATATACATTTTAAATGACACAGATCCAATGACTTTTCGGATGAAACTGTGAAAAAAATTAGCAATTTTAATTTTACTTATAAATTTCTTGACTTTCAGGTCAAAAAATACGCTAATTTTTTTTCAAATTTGTACTCATTGGTGTCGATTTCAAGCTGTTTTAAAATGAAAATTAATCCTGAAAATAGGCTTATTACAAAAATAAATAAATAGTAAACCCTGTATTCCGAATACATACTGTTTTTACAGTATACAATTTATAATGTTTTGTAAATATGAAGAAATAATTAATTTTGGAAAATTTTCAAGATCTATTTCCTTTTTACTTTTGTGTTTACTGTATTCATTTTTTATTGAAAAAATGTCCTTTAAAATGAATAATTAAACATTCGAGAACGTTTGCAACAATAAAAATGAGAATAAATATTTAAGGTTTATCAAAATAATAATGTTTTTTAGTACTAAAAATAGTGAAAATCAATATTTCTTTGTTAAAACGGGGGTCGGAAATTTCCGCTTTAACATTTCGGTTATGATCACTTATTTTGATTTTCAGATTATAGATGTTTATTTCGAGACACATTTCCCTGAAACTGATCAAGTTTTTGATATAGCGAATAATCATGTTATCTTGGCGTTGAGTTCTAGAAATCTCACGACCACGATATGGATTGAGGGCCTTTGTCCGACCGATCATGACTATTTGAAAGATAAAAACGACGCGGTATACTTGCAATCAAGCAACAACCTGCGATTAAAAATACGTCAATGAAATTGGCTAATCATATTTTTGCATTTCGCATCAATTAAATAGTCATGATTTGCCTGCGGACGGCAGTTATTTTTTTATCATCCCAAGTATCGGCTCAAATATTTTATTATTTTGATAAGTACCTCAATTTTACTCAACATGTTTATAAATATTCACAACATTTTCAAATAATTACATAAGAATTAACTAAATCAGTATTTAGCACTGCTGAAAACTCTGCGGTTTATCAGCTAATAAGTTTATATGTTTAATAAAAGTTTAATGTTTAATAAAAGAAAATTTATAAACTTATCAGCTCAGAAACCGCTTATTTTAAGCGGTTCTAAATACTGCCCTAGTTAAGAATTATGTTTATCAATAAATCAAATATCACATTTTTAGACGCCGGAGCGTCGGAATATGGTTCAACAGACAATTTTATGCAAACATCTCAGCAAGATTTGTTTCGAGGAGGTCAAAACAGCTTACGCACAAAACCAAATGATTTGCAACGTCGAGAAAGCAATATGGGAAAGTGTTTTGAATCGTTATATAGTTTAAAAATGTTTAATATCCTCAATGAACCTGACTAGAACAAAATCATCTAGGTACGAGTGCGTATGTAGCATAGTCTAAATGAACGAAGTAAAGGAGCGAGGTGTAGTAACTAGTTGGATATGAAGTGCAGTTCCACGATTTTGGGGCGCTTGTGATTGGACCTATGCTACATATGCACTCGTACCTAGATGATTTTGTTCCAGTCAGGTTCATTGAGGATATATGTCCCATTCACACGTTTTAGATTTTTTTAATTAATAGTTTGTACCCTGAAAATAAATTCGGTTATTGAAAAGTATGGTGACTTAGCTACTGTTATAGGCCCTCACGCTCGTGCGCGCTGCAGAACATGACTGGTGTAAATCTCGAGTGAGCTAATGAATAAAAGGTGATTAAAAAAACTCGAATGGACTAGTCACAAACATTTTATTCATGACTGACAGTCATTGACTGTTGTTTATGATGTTGAATTTAAAAAAAATTTATCAGTATAATTGATCGAGACAGATTTGAATATTTATATGACATATACGCATTAATTATTAATAATAACCTTGTGATGAGTTTTTAAGTACCCTTAAATTAAACAAAAACGCTAATCCGAAATGTAGATTTGTTAAATCTCAAAAAATCTGTGTCCACCAATGTCGTTTTACAGTTTTGACATCATCATCGAAAATAACATTTTAATGATAGACACAAATCACTATCAAAGAAAATTCCACTAAGAAATCCTGGTTTGCGAAAAAGAAAAAATCGAACATTCATCGATGTGGAAATTTATCAAATGTTTGGTGGTGTGTAATTATTTTAGCTACCACAACACTTTTCGCCCTTGGCATTGGAGGTAATACTTTATATCAAATCAAAGTCGCTCCTGATCTCCTATGCAGCTATAACGAAACAAAAATTACGATACCGTAGATGAGAAGTGACTTGATTTTTCAGACGCACAAAAGACCATTTTTGTTAATGCGGTTACTTCTGACAATTAATATTTTCAGTTACGATTTGGTATTTCACAAGTGGACCTGGGCAGTATGTACCTTGTTTCAATACCAGAATATGCGATCCAGGAAAAAAATTTAGAAAAATATTGGTTGATTAGGTCGGAACAGTAAAATCGCAAATACTCTGTATCAAGAAAATCATTTATTTGTGAAATATTGTTAATACCAATATAACAATTTGGTATGTCAAAAATGAATTTATTTTAAAATATTCAACGCCCTGTCACTAAACGAAACAGTACAAGGTTTAAGAAATATTTCTCGCGTTGAACATTTTCGTTAGTCATGTCGCGTCAACTATATAAATCTTAAGAATTTTATGTTTGTTTGAAATCCAAAATTCCTCGAAGCTCTTTTAAGATTTGCCGAGTGTCCATAAAATAAACTGACGAATATATTTTTGATTTCACAATTTTGTTTACAAACGAAACAAATTCGGTTTCATAAGAATGATTCACCTCAATTTCAGATAATTTTTTCAATTAATATTTTCTAGAATATAATTGCAAATACTGGTTTTCAGATCTGAATACTTTGAAACATTCATCAAAATCATAAAAATATACATTTTTATTTCGCCAAAAGCAAAAACCACAGTATTTTTTGTTTGGCGGGCATACTAATCTTAAAGGGGTAGCAGCGATGTGGAAGATTGGTACATTTTTTCGGAGTGATTTATGGCAGAAAAAAATGTGAAATATTTTATTTTTATTTTTTATCTCAAATAAAAGTCATTCTTGCAAACGTTTATATTGTAATTCCCTCCACATACTTAAGTATCTGTAAAATATCAAAACCCCACTTTTCATTATAACTCCATTTCCAACTTGACCCGATGTGAGATTTTTTTTAAGGGCGAATTTAAAACTTCATGAATTTTCGGGTGTTATGCGCTAAAAGTGGGAAGAATCATATCCATCAAAATATATTTTCTTAATAGAAAGTTTTATCCACGAAAAAAAAACGAAAAACAGCTTAAAGAGAAAAAATGACCTTCATTGCGTTTAAATATTAAAAGCCTTCTGACTTGAAGAGAAAAGTAGCTATACACCCGAAATTGAATGAGATTTTTGAAAAATAATAAAATTTTATAAATTACGTGCCAAATGGCACAAACCGGTGTCGACAAGCAAGGGTTGTAAATTTCATCAGTAGTTCAGAAACGATATTAGATTGACGCTTCCATCCGTTCAATACGGAAATCAAATAGATATGAAAAATAACACAACTAATTCGGCCTGATTTTCAAGAAGATTTCAAAAAAGCATTAATAAAAAATTTGGACTTGATTTGCGAAAAAATTTCATAATATTTCTAAAAAAAGTAGACACAAAATGACATATGAACATTTATGAATTTTAAACAGAGCATTCAGAAAATAATGCAAACATCGCATGAAAAAAGTTAAAGTGGCTATTTTTACGTTTTTATTCACAGATAAAAAAAAAATTTGGTGCAAAAGCTGAAATTTTATTAATGTTTTGAATTTTTTGGAAATTTTACGAATTCAAAAATAAAAGTTCGAACTCGAAACTTTCCTTGAATAGATAAAAAAAAGTATTTTAATGAGCTAATACACATTTATTCTGCTTCAGCTAACGATTATAAGCACAAAAAAATAAACCAACTAATTGTTTTCGTAAGTTAAATTGACGCCAGTCTGTCATATCGCTGCTACCCCCTTAATCAGAAATTCAAGAAGAGGGCCCATTTTGACTAAATTATACTGAAATTTTTGCTGAATTTACAACCATGGCTCTCTTCCCGGATTCAAGATAATAACCAATCGAATCGCAGTCAGTTCGTCATAGTATGTTTTTAAAGTTTTAGTTCAAGAAAGACTATGTCATATACGAGTCGGAATAATAATCCCACCCCGAACGAAATTAAAAAAATCGATGTTTCCAGTATCTTTTTCTTAAATTTTGATGGAAAATGGAAATTTAGTTCAATTTATTTCTCAAACACTTCAGTAATTCGGTTGAAAGATTTGAAGTTCCCAATGTGAACATTAAATTAATTGTATTTGCATAAGTTGGTGAATTTCTAATATATCACTTTAATTTTGTACAGCCAGAAGTTATCGTAGGCCGGTCAAACAAAGTTTGGAAATGGAACCGCCTGGCGCAGCTTTTCAAAGCAGACCGTTCTTGCGGATATTTTCCAAATAAATATTTTATCTCATTTTTATGTCATACTGTATGACTCATACACCAATTTATTTTTAAT
>SCLH01000518.1:553119-584815 GCA_004367855.1 Oikopleura vanhoeffeni | reverse complement strand
AGAGTGTTTCAGAACACACACATAGACTATGTGACATAGATAGGGTTCTTAGTTTCAGATTAAATTGACTAAATAATATTGATAAACATCTTTCAAAGTTTTCCGCCTACGCAATTTTTTTGTTAAAATGATCAAAATTTTTTTAAAAATTTTCGAACATTTTATTTTAAAAAAAATTTTTTCCGAAAATAGCAAATTTTTATGTGAGTACGATCCTTGGCACAAGAAAACTTAAAATTGAGCTGATTATGCTCAAAAACGAAATGAGTGCTGAAAATGAGGGTTTTTGAAACTCACTTTCTGACCACTAGATGGCCCAAAACAAATTGTTTTTGCTCGGAATCGTTTTTTTGTGCCGATTCCCCCCACCGATAGCAAATAATTGTTTATCAACAGTTTAATCTTCTTCCAGTACTGTTTTAACTGCATTTAACAAAAAATTGCATCCAAATAATGCATTTCCGGTCTGATGAGAAATTTCCGGAACTCACTAAAATTCTTGAAATAAAAAATTAGAGGAACTATCGGGGGTCTGTTCCGATATTCCGCCGGCCAAAATGACACTTCCCAAAAATATTTTGGTCTCTGTGTTCTGAAACACGCTCGTGCAGGTCGGGGTTAAGAAAAAGTTTTTAAGTGATATATACGAAGATACTTTCGCCAAGACAATTTCCTCAACAGCAATTTTTGAAGATAACATTTTGCAGCAGAATTGAATAAAATCAATCAAACAAACTGTTGCTACAAAAAACTTCACTTTGAACAAAATAGAAGATTTTAAATAAAAGGAAAAGTAGAAAAGCTCTTTTTTAAGCTTAAGAGGGTTCTGAGTGCTAACACAGCAATTGGTGTGGAGTTTTTAACTACTTTTTGAAGCCTGATACATTTTGTTGGAAATGTGGGAAAGTAAAAATAAAATATTGTTCCGTGAACACTGTTTATGATTTTGAGATATGTCAATTTATATTAAAAATCGTAATTGACTCCATCATTTCCATTTCCAACTCCATCATTTCTCTTTAGCAGTAAATAACTTGAACAGTTTATTTCCAAGTTGATTCAAATTTTTAAAATAAATCAGAAACATCGTTGACTTAAAACGTTTGGATTTTTTCAACAGATTACGGTTGGATCATTCGTAAGAATGAAAAAAGTGACTTTCCTAAAGTGCGAAATAACTGTTTAGATATTATTTAGAATTTTTTGTTAAGTCAGAAAATATAAAACACAAAAAAAATATTGAATGTTTGGGTTTTATTTTTGTCATTTACGATAATCTTACTTAATCAGACATGAAGCGCACCGCTATAAACATAAAAGCAGAATGTCAATATCATAACAAAGAATAAAGGCCTGATAATCAGGCCCTGATTTCTTTTTATAATAGTGTCAGATTTTTTAAACATACTTTCTTGGTCAGTTTTTGACAAAGAATTTAAGTTCGTTATTCAAATTTCACTTTTGTGCATATTTATGTGATATGCTGATTTTGGTTAAAACTCTTAAAACAGATTTCAATGTCAAATTTCTAAATTTAAATTAGTCGCAATTGATTTCTCAGTGCCGATTTGACCGGGAATTGTATTAATTTTTTCAATTTCAAGAACATAGAAAGATAATTTTTGCAATCCAGCACTCAGAAACCTCTTAAATAGCTCAGAAAAAATGTTTTGTCAACACAAACATTTTTCGGACATCACTACCTTATATCTAAAAACCCGAAAGAGGGATCATTCTCAGTAAATCAGGCCAAAAGTTAAGTTGCATTTACTGAAAATGGGCCTTCTTCCTGGATTTAAGATATAACTTTAAACAAAAATTTTGCATATATTATTTAATTAAGTAAAAAAAACTAATTTTGAAAATCAAACTCTCAACCACTATGAGCACCATAGCATATATAAAGGCTCTACTTTCGATGTTGATAACAGAAAGCCGAAGATAGTTGGAGTTTCAATTTTTTTGCACAAGGAAGTTGAAAAGTTATATTTTTGCATCCGACATTTAAAATTCTAGAATATTTGTTTTTTAATTCTAGAGAAACTAGTGACAAAAGCAAGGTATAACATATCATGTGATAAAAGCTCACAGTGGTGTTCACAAATTATTATTTTTCTGGAATCGATGCACAAGAATCTGGCTTACGTCATCGTGTGCTCCGATTTGATCTTTATATGATCAATCAAAAGTTATTCTTCAATAGGTCTGAAATTTTGATATAAAATCACGATTTTTCAGAAAAAATGGTTATTTTTCTCCATAAAACCCGATAAATGCACTTCTGATATTATTTCCAGGACGATATACTTATCAAGTAACTCAAATTTAAATTGACTTAATAGGTCAGATTTGTTTATTTTAGAAGTTAAATATTAGAAAAAAATCTCAAAAAATCGACCCCCGTAATATTCGAAAAAAATTTCCAAAAAAAAAGGGGTTTTTTTTGGAATCGCCGCAAAATTCTTTATTATGTATTTGAACGAGACACTGCTACGATTTTTTTTCCTTTTTAGATTATTTTAAGTATGATTGAGCCTGTATGAGCCTAAATCGAAAATGACCCCTACTGCGCCTTTCTGTCCACGCCTACATGTAGTGTAGGTAGTGACGTTCTGAATGGCGCTCTGAATGGCTGGGCAGGCGTCACAGGTAGGCGTAGACGGAAAGGCGCAGTAGGGATCATTTTCGATATAGGCTCTGTGCTTACACGGGTTAAGTTTCTATTCATTCTATGATAATGTAAGTTAGATCCAGAATATTCCTAAAATTCACCAAAGTTTCAGTGACAACCATTGGCCGTCCTGCTAGTATACAGCAAAACTGTGTTGATTTAGAACCCAGGATGGTATTTAGACGGTGCTGATTCTACTCACCGACGCGAATAATTCAATTTTTGTAAAATAATCACTTTATAAAACTCTTTGATGTTCGGACTAAGCAATTTTGTAAAGAAAAATTCCAATGTTTCAGGTTAACGAATCAAATTTCTAAAACAAAAATCGAATTTTTAAAAGATTTTGTACATTTCAAGCCCACAACTCTTGAAAAATATACCTTGTAAAAGTTTAAATACCAAAAGCAACAATTATACAACGCTCGCTGAACAGGCGATAGATTATTATGTTTGTGATCCTGATGTTGATTGACTCCGAAAAACTGTGGAAAAAATAAAGAATTTTTATTGACCCGTGACTTAACTATCTTAAATTATATTTTAATAGGTGGTCAGATCTGTGACGCCTAAGGTAACTTCTTCTTTAACACCTCAATAGTTTTGACCATCTTTCAAGCCAGAGGACTTGTTTTTTTTAATCAATTTTGAGGAGTTTCAAACTACCAAAAAAAATTTTTTAAACCAAATTCTGGCAAAAATTTGTACTTCTTGTGAAATATTGGCTTCGAAGGATGTTAAGTTTTTTAAGATAGCTTTCTTATTTTAAACGCTCAATTACCGGACATCCGTTGAAAATTCAAAAATAGTTTATTATGTTTTTCTCTGACTTTTGGATGCTTGAATCCGTTATAACAAAAAAGTCAACCTTAATTTTAGTTTTGTGTTTGAAAAACTGTGCTTTTTAATAATCAAAACCTGTGAGTATTACATGAGATTTGTCTAAAAATAAATTCGAGTTTTTTTAAATTTGCGTTAATGTTTTGACAAGTATTCGTTAACAAGCAGGATAAATTTAAATAATTATTAATTCAATTAATATATAACTATCATATTTTTTAATTTTTAAGTTCTTCATTCTTCTTTCTCTTCTGGCACTACAAACATTGTTTTTTGTATACATTTTGTGACGGAATTATAGCAAGGTGTGAGTTTTTCTTGTAATTTTATAAAAGGGCCAATAGGACGAACAAACATAAAATACATAGGCAAACCCGTGACTGTCAATAATATTAATAATTTGATGAAAACTTTTTTCAATATCAGTGATATTATATACACCCTAAAATTTTGTCGAAATTTTTCTGCTTCAATAAAAAGAATTTGCCGATCTGGATTTCAATTCCAAAAAAATATAATTTCGATGAAAATAATTCTGTAAACCGTAATTTTTTCAGATTGAACCAAGCTTTATTTCGAGACGCATTTCAAGTAATTGGCTCAAGTATTGTTTCTCACCATCAGCAGATTAATTTATGTTCAACTTATAATAATCTCTATAAATATCTTGCCATTGAATTTTACTCAGAATAAATTTTGTGTCAAATTTTTTTCTTCATTTAAATAACATTTTCCTGTTATGAGAAATGTAGCCAATGTTTCCCATGGTGTTTCAATGGCAGCTAATACAACAACAGCGAGAAATATTACTATGGTTGATATTACAATAGCCATCGGTACTAAATCAGGGGTGTTAAAAATTATTTTTTTATTAATCAAAATTGTTCTGCGTCTGAATTTTAGGGTGTGGTCGTCGCAAAATGAGGCTCTAGAAACAAATTTTCCAAATGTTATTTTTATGACTTTTTCATGACAATATGGAAAAATTCATGCATTTTAGTTCTCGTTTTATTATGATACATGGCTAGGAAAGCACTTTTTGATAAGTTCAAAAGTATTTCGTATGAAAAAAGTTGAAATTTCTTGATTTTTGGAAATTTAAAACACGATTTACAGAAAAACGAGTCACAAATTTAGCCAAAACTCAACTTGGTGTTTCGCACGGACTCTTCATCTGCACATTTATCTGGGTTTCGAATGTGTGACTTTTAAATCCAGGGAAGAGATACATTTTGATTGAGACAACCTAAACAAGGGTCAAAATACAGTTTTTTAGTGATACTGAGAGCAAATTCCAGAATTTTTGGAAAAACTCAACTTGGTGTTTTGCTTACGTTTTGTCTGGTTTATTTGAGTCATAAATCATTGTTGTACCGTAAAAACTCAGGGAGGAGATACATTTTGATAAAATTATTCCGTTATTTTTGTAAGCACGTTTCTGATTGGACGAGCCATCCGTTACTTTTGATTTATTTTTTGGATGCAAGATTTTTGTTCAAATATATCAGAGAGTGGTAATGTTAGGTCCGACAATCTGTACTTTTGCTACAATTGGTCATTGAAAACCCCATTTTTGCCTTAAAATGCGACGACCACCCCCTAAAGCTGATTCTTGATATCGGCGAGCCTATCTATTTTTTTTTGTTAAATTCTAATTTGGTTGGGTCGTTACCCGGTCGTACCCTCCTAGTGAGGGGAATTTGAATTGTAATCAAATGGAGAGTGAATAATAATTCAAAAAAAACGCCGAACTCCATCTCAAAAACGATTAGTATCTCTATAGCGCGTGTTCGAATCCCACTAATGTCTTAGTGATTGTCTTAAGTATGATTATAGGCAAGGGTCTTGATAATGGGACAGCTACATTTTGTCGGTGAGTAATCAGTAATTACTAATCACTCGACCAATCACTCAAAAAATCACTTAGATAACGTCAATGGGATTCGAACACGCGCTAGAGATAGTAAACGTTTTTGAGATGGAGTTCCGTTGGGGAAAGAATATATTTCAATATGGAAACCAAGCTAACAAAAAAATCTCTTTGGCAAATTATCATCTTTATCCCTCGAATTTCTTTATATTTTGCTATGAAAATCGATAGAAAAGTTAATGAAAGCCATCCGTTTTGAAAGCCTGATCGTAAATGTCTCAACAAATCCTCAAATAATGTTTTTTCGAGAATATGAAAAATCATCTAATAATAAGTTCGATTAGTTATATCAGAAATTATCGTTTTGATTCCCTTTCTTGGATAGCAGCATCTTTTGTTTCATTCCGAGTTTTCATCTTAACTAATCCGGCCAAAGCAAGGATAATAGTAATAAAATAAATGCAATTTGTCATATTGATAATTGAATAAACATCATCATTTATTAGCATTAAACAGGACAATAGCCCATTAAGCATTATAGCAGGAGCTGGAGTATTGTGACTGATTGAAACCATGGATAAAATAGGAGGAAGATGCTTTTTGCGACCAGCCACATAAAATAATCGTCTGAAGAATATATATACAGCCTGAATTTCTACTTTGTGTGCGCGTATTATGAACGATGAGTAAATTATGAACACTAAGGGTGCTAGAAAGAAAAAAGGATTTAATTTTTTTGACATATTTAGCAATACCAGAGTACATAATTTGATTCAAAAATAAACTTTCTATTCCGTATACTTCAAACTTAAAAATACCTTTTGGCTACCGCCTTAGATTAATTAATTATTGCAATTTTTCTTTGAATTTGGAACCTTGACATTGTCTATGAAATCCAAATTGCATGAATTAACGCATTATTAACGATTTCACATGCTCAATAAATTCAATTAACCGATTATAGACCTCAATCGGCAATTATAATATAGAAACATGAATAAATTTTTAAATCCGCATGTCCCGACACAGTCATACAACACTGACTGGAAGTAATACTGATAACTGATTAACCAGCATCAACACAAAAAGTCCGGAACGGTGTATAATAATTGGTATGAAATAGTTGAAAAAAATCATTTTGCATTTTAGGGTCATCGCCTCCAAAAACGATTTCAATATTTTTTTTTAATTTATCAAAAAATTTTCAGCGACCTTTCAGTCGAGATTTTTTCTCGATATAATTAAAATCAAATGAAGTATACGATTAAGGCATTAAACGTAATTTAACTGATTCCGAAAATTTTGTTAACATTTTCTCAAATTGATTGGTCGTCATAATTTTATCCCGATTTTATAAACCTTATTTGTGGCAACATAAGTAATTCTGTACACTTAATGTTTACTACAAAAAAATGTGATTTATTAAAAAATAGTATTGCAGATTGATTGCGGTTAATGGAAAAATCTATTTTGAAATTAAATAATTTTTTAACTTTGATCTTGGATTAATTTTTAACCCAAATTGATAAAAAAAGACAGCTTAGGTACGTTGTATAATTACAATTTATATATTCCTAACCCAGATGCAAATAACGAAGAATTCACATTTCCAAAGCAAGACATAAGCAAAAAAGGGAATGAGGAAATATGAAACTTTCGAAAGATTGATTAATATCTGTTGATTTTTTTTTCTGTTTAATTAATTTTGCATCATAAATTACTTCCTAAACATTCAATGACTATTTGCTGCACCCGTACCGTAGTTATCCAAAACAAGTAGATAAGATAGTGATGGCCGATTGCAATTATTAATTTTGTATATTTAAATATATTTGAAAACTTGTGTCAAGAAGTTTCGTACAAAAACAGATATTCAAGCTGAAAAGTGTTATCATGGACATCAAAAGACGATTTTTTGAGAATAATTTTTCAACAATCGGCAGAAACATCGTTCCAAAAAAATTTATTGCATCCTGCTCAGTTTTCAGCAAAGAATGAAGTTCGAAATTCAAATACTATGTTTTAAAAATTGACAATCTGACTTTGGGCAAAATTGCATCAGCGAATAATTGAGCGGTAGCAATTTGCATGCATGCTTCTCTCTAAAAAAATTCAGTTCTTAAGTACAAACATAGAGTTTTTATTACCGTTAAAACTGTAAAATACGATAAATTCACAAGAACAAATAAGAAGGACATTAATAAAATGCTGAAAATAATGGCCAACGGAAGATTTCTATGCGGATCGATAAGTTCTTCAGTGATGAATGCAATATCGGACCAGCCAGCATATGAATAAAGGCCACTGTAAGCAGCGATACTCAATTTCGGCAAATAAGTTTCTGTGTGTCTTAAAATATTTCCTTATTTTCTAATTTTTTTCGAAAAAAATAGATCATAAAAAATTAACGAAAATTATCTATCTCGTTTTTAGTTTCATAAAAACCATAATCATCTTTGTCATAAATTTTTGTCAAATTTTTTATATTTTTTTAACCAAAATTAATTTTCTCTAATTTCAAACAAAAAAAATGTTTTTCAAACATTTTTCGTCAACATTTTTTCGTCAAAATTATTTTTTTTGTGACAATTTTATATGACAAAAATTCATTCTCTCAGAAAGTATTTTCGTCCAATTTTCATTTTTTTGACCTTTTTTTTAATTTTATTGCAAAAATTTTGTTAAATTGGAAAAATATAAGTTGTAAAATATTTAAATAAAAAAATTTTATTTTAAAATAATAACTCACTGAAAAAATATTTCTGGTGCAAAATTATGTCTGTCGCCGAGAAAAACCATGCATCCCCCAAGAATAAGAATGAAAATCAGTGAAAGGACTTTGAAATATCCTGTGAAGGAGCCAACATTTGTACTTGCCCTCACAGACACCATATTTAACCATGTGAATAATAATATGCAATTTGCTGCCAGCATCTTTTTAGGTAAAACTGGAATTGAACAAGCTTGAAATAAGGGCTGAAATATTTTTGATGGGATTTGTGGGGCAAAATTTTAACATTCTACGACATTTTTTAGGAAAGTTTTATTACTTACCAACTTGAGGTTCAATCTTTTTGGTGAATATCTGTAAATTATCCTCTATTTTTAAAGTAACGGTAAAATATTTTTAAATTTTATTGGAACAATTAAATGTATAAGATTCATGCTATATCTACTAACAAAATTATATGTTTTTTCTTAAAATTTGATAATATTGTGTTCTCATCGTTTTTCATTTTTTTGCTATCGGTCGGAATTGTGTGAGACCTGACTCAGGTCACCTGAGTCTCTAGAAGATACTTTTTTTGCTAATCGTATTGACTAGATCAATGATATTTCAGCGCAATTTTGAATTAAAGCGCTTCATTTGCCATAAAAATAGATATCGATAACTTTGGTATTTTCATAGAATAAATTTTAAAGCTTGAAAATTCTGAGCCGATCAATCGACTCGAAGCAAAAAAAGGATTTAATATTTTTCTGCTGCATTTACCTGCAAACAATGAATTGAAAAGGTTAGGGCTGTTGCTGCATGACATCCTGGTCGAATAATTAGGAGCTCAACCCACATTCTTAAAAATCCAACCCAATCAGGATAATTTTTTGAGATATAAGCATAATCACCACCGGATTCTGGTATACTGGTCCCTAATTCTGCATAACAAAGACCCCCAAGCATTGAGAAAACTCCAGTGAGAATCCAAATAATGATTGACATACTTAAAAAAGTCAGAAAAATTGATTTTGATGAATAAAATTTTATATTGTTAATTTTCAGATTTTTCTAAATTCAGAACACTTTCCCAAATGAGCCAGCATTAACCATCACACCTCCAGGTGAAACAAAAATTCCAGCACCAAGCATTACACCTATCCCGATAAAAATTGCATCAAATAAAGTGACTGTACGTTCAAGCCCAGTTCTTGTTCTTCATAAAAAGATAACGAAGTCCCTCGAAAATTCATGCAGAAAAAAAATAATAAATCAACATCTATGACGTACCGCAATTATTTTTTTGTTATGATAAAAAAATCATGATGTATCATCTGCTAGTATTATCAGAAATTTTTTTTTAAATTGAACCACGTCTTGTTAACTATATCCTATTCCGAGTACAGTAGATCAAAAATGCCTAGGTAAAAATACAAACCAATTACAAGGTAAAAATTACAAGGTAAAAATACAAACCAAATACAAACGAGAGTGAGACGGGCCAACCAACCAATCAAATCCCTGAATTGAACACACAATTGGTTTGTATTTTTACCTAGGCAATTCTGATCTACAGTACTCGGAATAGGATATAAAAATTTAAAACGAATGTAAAAAATTTAATTCAAATTTGAGATTAATAACTAATTGAAAATTAAATTGGCCGAAAAGGACATCATTAAGGGGGTTGTTAAGGCTAGAAAGGCTTATTCAAGGGCTTCATAACCCTAATTCCTTCAGACCAATCTTATAAAAAATTCAAGAATGGTAGCTCTCGGTAATCTCTAGAACATTTTTTTATCCTAATTTTTAATATCATAATCGACCAACCGTGTTAATTAAGTCAACCCGAGCAAACTGTTTTTTAAAGTCTTATTTTTACTCACCTTAAGGGGGTGGTCAGGGCAAGCTTTTGTGGAACTGTGTATGCTAAGAAAAAAACTGTAAATATTTTCTGGGTAATTCAGTAATTCAAAAATGATTGGCAAATACCAAAATGTCCTAGCTACCACGGTTTCTCCGTTATCGGCGCATTATTTACAACCTAATTTAAGGTCGTTTGGAAACGTTTTGACCAAACATATATTTTTTAACTAAATGAAATACGGCGAATCTCAAAATCAAAACTAGAAGTTCGTATCGTGTCTAGTTTTTTTTAGGATTTTGAAAATCTCGAAAAAAAATAAAATTTTATATATTTTCTCGAAATAAGTTTGGCGAGTTTCAGAAATCTCAGTTTTGATATGAAAAAACTTGTAAATATTTCGGGGTAATTCAGTAATTTAAAAATGATTGGCGAAAACCAAAATGTCCCAGCTACACGGTTTTTTCCGTTATCGGCGCCACTATTAAAAACCGAATTACAGCGTCGTTCGGTAACCGTTTTTGCGGTCGTTAATTCAACAATTTGATGATTTCACAGAACATGTATATTTGCAAAGAAAAAACTTGTAGACTTTTGCGATTTTACCCTCAAAGTGCTTCAAAAAAAACGAAAAGTGCTGTTTTTTGTCATTTTTGCCCCTAAAAGTCGTATTTTTTCTTCATTGTATTTACGGATCCATTTTTAAAGGAACTCAACATTTTCTAGGCAATTAAAAAAAAATAGTAGACTCCGAATTTTAAATTTAAGGTGTTAACTCCGAGAATCACAATTTCGAAATTATATTTTGAGCTAGAGATCATCGTATCAAACTTTGAATAGTATCAAAGGATTTGCAACTGTGATGTTTCTGGAAACGGGATTATAAACAATGGCCTAATTATTTACCGTTCTCGCACAAGAGCTTAAAATTTTCTCATTTAAAACAGATAGAAAAAATTTCAATTTTTTATTTGGAAATTTCAGAATTTTTGTTTCACAATTTTAAAATTGCATATAACTGAAGAGACCACGTTGAGATCAAAATCGCGAAATCAAGTTGACAGTACTACAAGCTCAGAAGATATTGACTGCCTATACAAACTCCTTAAGGGGGTAGCGGTCGCACTATTTTTAGGGTACTTTGGGGTGTAAAAATAGCAAAAAATTGCTAAGGAACACTCAGAAAGCATTAACTTATTAAAAATCTCAAAAAAAGTTCGAAATTTTCATTTTTTTCAGAATTTTTCTGAGTATTTTTTTGGAAAGCATTGAAACCCACTTTTCGACTAAATTTAGTGGTACTTTCGACTAAATCCAACGACTTTCATTTTCCGAGTTTTCACTTCTGGTCTACTAAAATGCGATTTTCAAGAATTCAACAAAACATTTTAAAATTCTGCACCATCATAATAACAAAAACATATTTTTCCATCTTATCCCAAATTTATACTGCATTCTAAAATGTAACCTAGAAGGAGATAGATTTTGAATAGCAAAAATCTTGAAATCAGGCGGTTTTCCTAGTTCTGGAAAAACTAGTTGGAGTTTTAAAAAATCCCATCATCATATTACAACCATAAGTGTTTCCGTGGTTCATACCAAGTTTGAGAGAAATCGTATGCGAGCTCTAGGAGGAGATATATTTTGAAATTTTGATTAAGTGTTCTAGAATTCGCTGCATGGTGGTCACTAGGGTCGGTCAAAAATTATTATGATTAACTTTTTCTGTAGATTAAGGATAGATCTACCAAATGGCTATTCTCAAAAGTTTCGAAGCAGTTTAGTATTCTGGTAAAGTGGAGTACAAAAGTACATTTTTGCGACCGCTACCCCCTTAAGGTTATTTTTTTAGCAGCGTCATATTTCACTACCAAGGAGATAAAAAATTAAAAAAAATTTGATCCACCAGAAAAAAATTTCAAAATTTTATTTCTTCACCAACAAAAATCTTAATTTTATTTCTCCACCAAATTGATATTTAAAATTTCCTTAACGTTTGCGATTAACAAATTTTAGATGTTTTCTCAGTGAGAGAAAGCCGTGAATAATGGGTAAACTGGTGGAACAAATTTTTGATAAAAAATTTCTCCGAAACTTCGATAAATGTATTTGAATCGTTAAACTCTTCCTTGATCTTGGCTCTTCATCGGATGCATTACTTACCGAATCAAAGATTATCAAAGGCTTTGTATCTTTTTCAATCTCTGTCGACATTTTTTTTTTGTAATAAATGAAACGTTCAGTTCAAAATTGAAGTAATTTCAAGGTTTTTTGATTCATTTCGTCACGAAAAAATTATATTCAAATCAATTACGAAATGCGAAATACAGAATGTGATGCGTGATTTAGAGTTTAGCTGGCTCTAGGCATTATTATATTTTGCCTTTATATTTTTAATCTGAATTTTCAAAAACTTCGGTACTGCATATTGGTGTCACGGAGATTAAATATCCGGATAAAAACCAAACTCACTAAAATATTTTATCAACGAATAATCCGCCATATCAAGCCCCATATCAAAAATGAGTACTCGATAAAAAAGTCCTATGTATTTGAAAATTTCAGATCTAGAAAGGTTTTGGAGCTTGAAATTGTAATCAAAAATTTTTTGACTCCGACTACTTGAGGGCGCTGTTTAAAGTGGTCAAAAATAATTTTTTTCGTTATTCAAACAAAAGATAAATGTTTACCTTTGATTGCAATTCTTTGAAATTTTTTGAGTAGAGCATAAAATTCGACTCGAGATTGACTTTTGAAATTTTATGGCACATATTAACCCGTACTTAAATAAATAAGTGACGTATATCCTGAGTAGACTCTCGTTTGACTATGCTAGTTTGGTCCAGTACATCATACTTGCAAAGTCTTACTAATGTACCAGACCGAACAAGCAAAGTTGAAGTATAGTTTACTCAAGATATACAGCTTGGATGGGAGACTTCTAGTGAGTTTCGTTTATTTGAGAAATTTCATTGTTATATTTATATTCTGGGTCTCTTGATATAAATGTCCCCATGTAAAAAATTATATGTAGGAAAAATAACACAAATAACTTTAAGCTGTGTTTTAAGTTACGGTTTCAGTAAAATGCAAAATTTTGGTCGTAACGGATCGTACTTGAGGGAGTTCGAGTTTGTCTGAAAACCAAACTTTTTTAATTATTTTTTTGATTGGTTATGTTAGTCATTTCCTGCAATAACATGAAAAACGGTTATTTTCGACTGTACAAACAATCATATATAATATAATCAATGCCCGGTAATCACGTGAATACAAATTTATCCACTATTTATATATTATTGTCATTTCTAAAATATTGAAGAGAAACTCTGAATTTCAGCTATAGTTGATCATCTATAGTCATGTCTGATAAACAATGTCTGATATACAGCGTTTTTCGTGAAATTTTTTTTTTCAAATCATATTTCACTGGAGATTTTTTCTTACTCTGAAGAATTCGAAAGCGGTTTTTCTGATATCAATTCAAATCCATTTTAAATATGTCAAATAAAAATTTTGTAAAATTAATCTTTTATATATTATAACTTTGTTCAAAAACAGGAATTTCAAGCCCCTAGATAAATACTTTTAATTTTAACTTAAAAAACCACCGACATTATGCCAAAAACACTTATGAATACTTTTCAAACCGATACCTTATAATAATTTCCGTGCATATTCTGATGCTAGTGAATTTAACAAACAGGAAAGTCAACAATAGATATAAAGATAACAGACCCTCAAAGGACAGATCCTGAATGTTCGAAAAGTGCGGAATCTGATAGTTTGATTAATTGATTCTTTTAAAATCTGACTAATAAAATTGGCCTTTTCCGCAATTCAGGGTTTTGCTTGGAGGATATTATCTCACGTTGTTTGTGTCATTCAAATATTCAAGATATGTCCCCTGATGGTCTGTTATCTACATCATAAAAATGATTTTTTTCGCTTCCATTATTTTACCTTGAATGATTCATTTAATTTATTTGATTATTATTTTGTACAGAGCAGCTTTGGTATTTCTATGAAATTTGTCGCCAATTTCGTACTATGTTCACTCTGCTTAGAGTTTTCTCACGCCATTTTGGAGTGTTTACCAATATATAAGTTTTCTGTATCACTTCTTCCTCGAGGATATCAATTATGGTTTTGCTTCAATACTACTGCTATTAGTAAAAAGTTAAACATTTTTGAGGCGTTCGTCAAAATAATTTATAAAGAAAAATAATTAAGTTGAAAGTTTGTTTTGTTTAAAATAAGAAAACGAGGGAAATTTTTGATGCATCAATTAAACTGTTTCACGAAATAGACGTCCCGGAAAATGCAATGGTGAATATGAGTCATCTATAAGAAAGCGTGCTGATGACCGGAAAATTAAGCGCACTTTCAGATTACTATTTTGAAATCCTCCAGAATTAATTAAAGATAAGAGAAACGATAGTAGTCATGGGTTTGGTTCCGAGCCGTGAATATTTGCGTAGATTGGATGCATTAATGATAATACGGTAATTTTAAGGCTTATCCGCGCACAGAACTTAACCTATGACTTCTATTGTAAGTGATAAATTAAAAATTGACTCTCAAATATAAGTTGGTATTTTTTTCATTCCAAAATTATCATCATATCCTTAAAACTTGACAAGAGTTCGGAATTTTCGTGACTCGCGACTCTCCTCGTTTTTCAATTTGGATATTTGAAAATACTCAGATGTAAAACTCGCAGCTTAATTCAATAAGCTTGTAGCTCAAGTTGGCTAGACATAAGTGTTTTTGACAACGGTAGCTGATTTTTTATATATGTTCTTGAAAATCATGAATAAAAATGATCCATTTTAATTAAAGTTTGACCGAGAAAGTCTTTAAAACATTTAACCGTTTTTGAAATTGCCAACCATTTGGCTTTGTTACTTCGAAATTAATTTCAAGAATAATTGCAAGCTTAATGAATCATCAAATGGATGGCATCAATACGATTATGTTATACCATTAGTTATAGGCAATTTCGAAAATTTTGCGTTTTTGAAAACTTTCCTGGTTATATTTAAAAAAATAATTTTCGCAAATATTAGTTTAATCGGTGATTTTCTTAAAAATCAGCAACCCGCCCAGTGAGTGTTTGATATCTTATTGGGGAGTGTTCACTGAAAATTTCGACTGTATTCTGAACACTATGCGGTTTATGGTTATTTAAAACATGTGGCTATTTTTAGGCCGCGCTATTTGCAAAATTTTAAGGCAAATCTGCGTGCGAGTTGGTCTGCGGAAGCTCATGTCACATGTGTCATGTGAGCCAATGAGATAACCACTTATTTTTAGGCGTTTCAAACTATTTAGCTTATATCGATCACGCGACTTCCTGGTCGTTATTTAGTAGCTTTTTGGCCAAAATTTTCAAATAATTCGGCTTCTAAAAACAACTTATCAAATAACATTCTTAGATAGCTCAGACTGACCTCAAATATCTTGTGAAATAATATAACAAAAAATTGGTCCAAATCCAACCATTGCTTTCAATTTTTTGAGAAAAACTAATTAATAAAAAATTTCAAAAATCTCAGGAAAAAAGATAAAATAAATTGGTCCGATTGACCAATTTTTTTTTTATTTTATTATCAGGCTTGTAAAGGGATGCATACATAGCCGATTTTTTATCCCTATCCCCATTTTATTCCTTATTTGGGGATAGGATGCATCCCATCCTTTTTTATCCCCATCTATTCTCAAAAAAGGGATGCATACCTAAGGATGTATCCCCATATTATATGTTTAATGTTATTTATGTTATATAATAAGTTTTATAAACGTAAGTAATATAGGTAGGGTATTCGGCCCTAAGGGACCAA
Organism: Oikopleura vanhoeffeni; assembly: GCA_004367855.1. NCBI lineage: Eukaryota > Metazoa > Chordata > Appendicularia > Copelata > Oikopleuridae > Oikopleura > Oikopleura vanhoeffeni. The sequence goes on along the minus strand of SCLH01000518.1, from coordinate 569,014 downwards.
TTTGAAACTGCGGGATCCGGCTCTCAATTATTTTTTGATCCCTAAAATCTCTTTTAATTACTTGTTTTGCCACCACGTCGAATTAAATCTGAATTTTAGTTTTATTTTTCCAAAAAATAATTTGTTGCAATCCTAGAGTTTTCATTTTTTGAAGCTTTCAAGAAATTACTAGCGAAACAAATTATTCTTTGTATAGACAAAACAGACTTGTCCTCATAAAATTTGAAAAGTTTTTATAAAAATCATCAACTAAAATAATTGATAAGCACAAGACAGTTAATTTCCATCAATTTCCGTGTTTTACAAATGGCTGTCCGTTATATGCCACATCGTATCTAGATTTTGTAATTTTATGTTAAATTGATGCCCATAACCACCTTAAATTAATCGAAAATTTCATTTGCATTAGGGAGAAAATGGAGATAAAGTGGGATGGCGTTGGGAAAAAAGGGATGGCTTTAGGGATAAGTGGGGATAAATGGGGATGGCCCATCCCTGGAGAATCTATCCCGATCCCCACCCATCCCCATCCATCCCTGAAGGATGCATCCCCAACCCTTTAACAAGCCTGGTTATTATTAACAAGATATTTGTGCTCAGTTTGAGCTATCTAAGAATGTAATCGTATGAACTGTTTTCAAAAGCCAAATTATTTAGAAATTTTGGCCAAAAAACTAGTAAATAACGACCAGGAAGTCGCGTTGTCGATATACATGTATCACACATGAGGCATAAAATAACATATTCATTCGCAGAATGATTTTACTTTTTAATTATACTCAAGTGACCGTAAAGAAAATTCAAGCGCCACGAACGTCACCGTGAAGCCATCAGAACTTTCGAAAAACGTATTTGAAATTAAATTGATATCCTTAACTATCGCAAATACCACAAAGTCCAGCCAAGTAAATACAGTTGTTATCAGAATATAATAAAACTGGGATTCAATTTCATCAGATTTTGATAGGTTTTTACGTTTTAGAACATCCAAAGTCGCGTAGGTAATGTTTATTGCTGCTCCAAAAATAACCAATGACAAAATGGCACAAATTGTTATGTCAACCGACGTCCAGATGGGAGTGCAGAAAAAACCTTTCAAGACGATCGTTAGTATCAATCTGAATAAGAAATTTATGTTAAAGCCTCGATGGATGTTAATTTTTGTCAAAATTATGTGATTTTGTCTCAAAATTGACATTTCTCACAAGTATATTGGTCATATGTTCTAGAATGATCAAGCTATATAATTTGTTTTTCACAAAAAACTCAACGGGCTTTAGTTTTTTGATGCAAAAGGTGCGTCATCAAAGTAAGGGGGGGGGGATATATTTAAGAAGGCAGCCAATTACAAACGCTCAAGTTTCCCCGTCAAATATTTCATCAAATAAATCACTTCTAGAAGCACTTGATTTATGAGGGGTGGAAATATAGAAGGAACTTACTTAGGGGACATTAAGATAAATTCCGAAAAAAAAATAGGAAATTTTACTCCCTGCTCTGATAGGAGATTTTGAGTCAGTTTTAGTTAAATAAAAATCATTTTCAATTTGGCATCACTTGTGATATCAACCGACGTTCAGATTGAAGGGCAGACAAATCCTTTCAACATAATCGTTGATATTAAACAGAATAAAATTATATTTGTGAAAGCTTCTTTGGATTTAAATTTTCGGAGGTTAGATGAGGCGAGGATGATATAGCGATTATAGATAAAATCTGACAAATGGTTTCTTAAACTTATTTTTATCGTAATTGGATTAAGTCGAAATCTGAAACCAGAAGTAATTGCTTTTGTCAGGTTACTGTCATCTTACTAAATAATAAACTAAATAATATAATGCATATTATATGCAGCATATATGACAGTAACATATTTTTTGTCTTTTATCACGTGCCTATTTTCCGTCAATCGTAATATAATTTGATTTATAGAGGATTAACATAGTGTTGAGCGGCTGCCATAAGTCGGCCAGATTGTTACATTGTTTCAGAGCGATACAAGCGCTGCGCTATAACCTTTTACCAACCTAAGTCTATCTTAAAAATGAATTTATCTCTAGCCCGTGTTCGAATCCCACTGATGTTGTTTCAGTGATTGTCTTATTGATTTTTTTCGATATTTCTAGAACTTTATTAAAAAGATTTTGAACAAAATAATGGTTTTTACTATGCAATGGTTTTTCAGAAGCTTTTTGCTGGTCTTGCCAAAAAAATTCGTAATTAAAAATTACATTAATGTAAGTAGTGTTACTAATAAAGGGTATTTTTACTGAAAAAATCTAATTGGGGCATCCTGTTAGATTGAGGGGTAAGACCCTCCATTTCACAGAAAAGATCCTCGGGAAATCGTATGACCACTAAACGTATCGATCTGAATAATGATTTTGAAGTTCCCACCCTGTATGTAGAGAGCTTGTATCGAACGGTTTTTTTGTGTCCACATGGACCCGTAAGAGACGTATGTCTGACTTTAGACATTATATTTTGTTTTATGAACGACATGTTAAATATTTAAATTTTTATACAAATTTTGAGGCCTAACGCAAAAGTTAAAATTAAGTGCTTGAGTGATTACAACCGATCAACTTTGGCGGTTCCAATATGAAGCACTTTTGCAATCATACTCCAGACAATAAATACAATAACGTTAGTAGGATTCGAACACGCGCTATGAAGATCCATTCATTTTGAAGATGGACTTATGTTGGGAAAAAAATATTAAATTCAAAAATTGTTATTTTTTGCATTTTTTATCTTGAATAAAATTGTTCTTTCTTGCCAATTTTTTTTTATTTTTTTAAGTTCACCAAACATCTGTGAAAAAAATAATATTTTAAATTCATCTTAAGTTCCAACTGATCTCACTTTTAAATAATTTGAGAAAATATTTATTTAAACCAGGCACTTTTAGTTGGTTCGTCACATTTGTAGGTTCAGTGGTGATACTGCTACGGTTTTTCCAATGAAAAATTCTCAACATCATAGTTATTTTGCAATGGAAAAAGTCAAAAATAGCTTCCACGCAGCATCGTCGCAATTCACTACGTTTAATAGGTGTGGGCAACGAAAAATTCTCAACATCATAGTTATTTCGCAATGGAAAAAAGTCAAAAATAGCTTTCACGTAGCATCGCGGCGTTCCCATCGCCGCAATTCACTACGTTTAAAAAATCAGGGAAGAAAGCGGCGATTATTTTCAGGAGATCTTCTTGGAAGATATTTAATTTTCACATTTGGGTCAGGAGGCTTATTTTATATTATTCATTGAAAAAAGTTTTTTTATCAATTATTTTGAATAAAACATTCGAACGCTTTACAAATTATTTATCTGCAGGTGATGTGACTTTTTTGTTTCATTACCTTAAAATTAATAATACATTGGAAACGTTGTAAAAATACTTTTTTAAATAGAAATACATTACAAATACAGTTCTTGCGTCTTAACTGGTACACTTTTTGATAATGGTCAATATATGTGTCGGACAAATTTCTGGAGGCGTTTTTGAACTTCTGCTTGTATTAACAGTATAAGGGCCCTAAAGCTTATGGTTTTATTTGTGTTATACAGTATAAGTTATACTGTATATATTTTACTTGTGTTATACAGTATAAGTTATAGTGTATAAGTGATACGCAAATAATTTTTCTATTTATCCACAAATTAAAGCAATTTTAATTTACAATGTCGCTTCGAAAGCAAAAGTAAATGGACAGGATATCCGCTCAGTTAAGAAACAAGGACTGTTTATAGTTAATTTGATCAAAAATCACCCAACCAGAAATAACCGCAATTTTTAATAACTTGTAAAATCTCAAAATTTTTAACTTACGACTGGTTTTATTTTGTAACAAATAATACTTATCTTTTTATGACATTTTGATTAATCTAAGAGATGTGGTTTGAAGGTGCCAATCCTAACACACTTAAGACACCTTCTAGCCACTCATGAGGCCGCTTTCTCGTCTTTTCAGCCCACATCTCTTAGATTAATCAAAAGGTCATAAAGGGTTATAGACTATTAGTAATAGTCACCGCGGAAAATCCACTTCAGCTCGGTGAATTACAGATTGTGATGGCTATAAAGGCGAGTAAAGTCTCGTTTTGTTACTCTAGTAATTGTTTCAAATTTGGTTGTTGCGGTACTTTCATTTGCCTCATTTTTTATTGTTAGTTTTCAACATTTGTCAGGTTTTTGACAGTGTACTTTAAATTCAATTTCTGGCAATATAACTGTTAAGAAATCCAACAATAATAAATTCAGACATCATTTGGTAAGTTTCTGGAGAAATGTATGAACAGGGGGGGGGAAATGTATCGGCGAAAGTTTTTTCGAACAAAATTCGGCGATATTGAGGATTTCAGGCAGGTTTTTTTTATTTATTTGAAGCTTAACAACAAGTTCAAATGACGTCATGTTCTAAAACTTGGAAAATATTAGACTTTAACTAACGTGAAAAAAATTAAAATTCTAGAAATTAGATTTGCAAAATTTAATCATGAAATATGACGTCATTCATGACGCTCTCAAAGTAATTTGTGATTGAACCCTCAAACACCCCAGCAATTTTGACGATATCGGCACTAGCAGATATTAGGCTGAAAATTGTGCAATTGCGTAGCTTTGTTTGGCGATATTGGGAAAGTCGGCGATGTTGCTTAATTTTTCAAAAAAATTTTAAAGTCTATATTATATCCCCCATTCACCACTTTGTGTAAATAATACCCGGGCCCTGCTACTTGAAAACACACTAAGTTTCCTAATCAGGGCCGGGATATTTTCAAAAGTGTGAATAATGGATATAGACTATGATAAGTTGATATGAAACAGGTTAATATTGGAGAATATACTATAAATTATAGTAAATTCTTTAATAATAAGCTGTTTCTTATTAACCTACCATTTATTTTTGCTTGATTTGCGTCATAATTTCAAGATTATTTTATTTAGTTTGTTTCATACAGTATTTCTCTTCGTTAATTTAAACTCAGCTCGAAAAGGAACGTACAGTATGTCAAAAATTGTGCATGTAAACATTCCTGGCTATATCAAAAATGATCCCTAATGCGCCTTTTACATCACGCATCATAAGTTTGAGAAAGTGACCAATCACATAACTCGATTATCAACTTAATTCAAGAATCCCGCAATTTCATTGGTCACTTTCTCAAAGTTATGATGCGTGATGTTTAAGGCGCAGTAGGGATCATTTTTGGTATAAAACCCGGAATTTTTTATTAAACATACAATACAGTATGTAAAAAAATTGTTCGAGACCAACAAGGGAAATTTCTCTGGATCAAAACCTTTAATTGCCAGGAGAATTACTTTCAATCCAGAGGAAATTGGAGCTTTTGGTCTCGAACAATTTTTTACATAGCCTATGTAACATAGGTCATTTCAAAACAAATTGATTGAAATAAATAAATGAAAAAACGGCAACAAAATGAAATTAAAACGTCATGATAATCTTTTAATTATTATTCTGAAAATTATAACACCTCTCACGTCCGAATTGAACCTGTTCAAATTGACCTTGACACTGATGTAAGATTGCTGGAAAACATCCAAATTTTACAATATAGTTCACATTTGCTTACAACACATATAGGCCATCTGATCTACTGAGAATATACAAATCTGTATTACAAAATACAATATGGAAATTATCAAATAAATTATGAAAAAAAATTGAAATATCGTCATTGTCTATTATTAAAATAATTTTATGAAATAAATAAAAATTGTGAGCCTAATCTAAGCCTAAATCTTCATGAAATTAAAAAAGTAGTGACCCTTATCTAAGCCTAATTTTAAGCCTAAAATTATACTAAATACATGTACTAAATACATGTAGGTATAGTCTTTTTTATTTTTATTGGCTGGTGATCAGACTCTGGTCAGTCAATACGGACTCCAGCATAATTATTGTTTTTAAAACTCGTGATAAACCGATTTTAAAAAGATTCGGAGCAACTGGATAAGTTGAGGATAGAAGTTAAATTCGCACTCAATGAGAATAGCCTGACCCGATTAGAGTGGTGATACTCGTGATTCAACAATGATGAAGCCCTGAACTTTAAAAAAAAATGTTAAGCGTGTGCGTTTTGAATTTTTCTGAATGTATCATTTTTTATAAGCCTTTTCAAAATTTTTATAACAAAAACATTTCTGTTCCTGATAAAAATCTGACCTCAGTCAAACATACATTTTCAAATATTTTTAAACTCACAAAAACGCCATTTATTATTTTATAAAGCGCCATTATCAGAATTCAATTATGAGAAATAGAAAAAATTATTATTCAAATTCAATTTTGAAAAGTGGAAAATTATGATAATGTTTAAAACGTAATTTTGAAATAAATTATGGAAAAAACATGTAATTATTATCTGGTTAATAAAAATAAATTTTATTAATCAGACAATTATTAAATTGAGTAACCATAACGACGAGTGTTTTTATAGTGTATTTGAAAATCTAATTTATTTTTAATTTCGCGCGGGGATTTGCTGGCTACATTCGCTTATAGTCAATAAAATCGCCTTATTCGTGTGATCGAAAATTAAATCAGCTGTTATTTTAAGGTGAAACAATAACTGTTTATTTTCATTGAGACAATCTTTTCGACTTATAAAGTATCCAATTTTTCTTGCAACATAAGTGGATCTTGAAAATGAGGGTTATGTTTATAGCGCGAGTTCGAATCCCATTAATGTTGACTGAGTAATTGTGTTAGTGATTGCCTGAGTGATTACGCACAAATCAACTTTGGCGCTCTGGATATTAAGCACCCTTGCCTATAATTATACCCAAGACAGTCACTTAGACAATATTAGTGGGATTCAAACACGCGCTATAAAGAAAGGCTATCTCATAATAGCCCTCATTTAAAAGATCCACTTAGGTTGGGAAAATAATATGACTTTGTTTTGCATGCAATGAGCCAAAATTTCTTGTACTTACAGAGAGTAAATTATTCCAACAAAAGATATTGCAAGCGTGTGAACAATACCATTATGAAACTCATCAAAAGGACAAATTGTTCCTCCATCTGTATCACAAACTACATGCAACAATAATCCTTTATTTTGGCTGTGGAGACGCCATTTGTTCGAATTCATAAAGAAAATTTGATTTTAAAATCTGATTTTGCTCATGTAACATGAGAAAACACATTTCAGTTTCTCAAAATCGAGCTTTTTAATTTTTGCTTGGTGATCATATTAAGTCCAAAATAAGGGTCCCAAAAAGGAAATCTTGTTTTGAGCAAAAATTTTAAGTTTTCGCCTTTCAACGGGGTTTAAAAAAAAACTTGCAGCTCATCATAAAGATTGTTTAATTTTTGACAGGCCGTTATTTATGAATACTGATGAAATTTCTTGGGAAACTCCAATTGAAACTTCAGAAAATGTTCAGTAAAGTAAATGATGGAATTGATTATCTTCGTCTGCTCTGTTGCGCCAAAGTGTAGTGGTGCTACGGGCATTTTTGTTTAAATTAACTATTAAAATTTCAAATATTTTCAAAATTTGAAAATGAGGGGTTTTTTGACAAATTAATCAATATCAAAATATTTGTATTTTTAGCGGCCTCGTCAGATTCTCTTGATTTTAGTCTCAAAGGCTTTATGATTTTCTTTAAAAATTGGTCATTTTTTAATTTAATCGTGTCACATGACTCATGTTATCGGAAAGCCTTAAAAGAAATCAAAAGATTGGTACGTGGAATATAATTTTAAAATTGGTTTCTTAAAATTCTGAAATTGAATTTTTTTTTGCGAACTAACTCTGTTGTGGAATAGCGCAATTTACCACAGCCTACCTATGCAGCTTACTAGCAAAATAATATGTAAAAGTTTGAAGACAAGATCTCTATCCATGTTAAGTGAAAACATATTTTTCAATAAATAGGCAATTTGTCCGCATAAGTTATTCAGATTTTGAGATATGGCTCGACGATTTTGTATCCAGCTCTATATGAACAATTGTTACTCGGATCAGGCCGAATAATGAACACTAAACTCATTTTCAAATCTATATATTTAATAAAAACCTTTACATCTGCTTGTTATTGTGCCTGGGAAACTTGGCTTATAGGCTATAAGTTATAGCAAACAATTTTTCTTAGTTGAAAAGTTTTATAATTAATATGAACTAACGGTTTTTGTCAAACACTATGTTTTAAAATAGATATAAATCATTTCTTGAGGTGATTTGGGGTTAAACAAGCTTTTTAAGCTAATTATTAATCAAGTTTCAAAAGTTCAAAGATTCGAAATTAAGAATTCCAAAACTTTGTGTCGGCAGAGAAAAGTTTCGGTTATGAAAGTTTAAAATTAAAGTTCAAAATTGAAGTTCAAAATTTGGTATCTAATTTATACTATAGTAAGTTATATTAAAATGCCAACATTTATATGCTTATGTATAAATGCTCATTTATAGTATGCGAAATCTCGCGAAAATTTCATTGAATGTAGCATTTTTTGGCACTGTCCGTATAACTCCAGTAAATATCATATTAACATTAGTGAGGTTTCAGTTCAATAATAGTTTTCATTCAACGTTTCGTTTTATCATTTTTCATAAATGATAAATCACAGAATAAGATATGCAATAAAAACTTAATGTTTAAAAAGCAAATTCGCGAATACAGTCTTGACGCATTGTCATCTTTATGATAAAATATCAAAACTGGAAACGCGTTGATAGCTCGGATAATTTTTGTCGTTTATTTTATTTAAAAATTACACTGATTTTCTTAATAAATGGTTTTTATATTAATTTTATTACTATGAAATATAAAGAATAAGTTCGGTTAGGTAAACTGTTAGATATTTAAAATTCATTTGAGAAGGACGATTTGAATTAATAAATTCGAAAAAATCAAAAATGGATTTAGATTTGATTGGCCCATCTTTTAGCTTTATCTCCTCATTGCGAAAAAAATGCGCAGGCTCCTTATTTGCAACTTTCACGGCTGGATAAATGAAGTCAGGAAAATTTGACCTTTTAACCCAGGCTTCCAAAAGGGATAGGGATAGAAGGGATAAACCGAGAGGGATAGAGGAGGATAGGGATAGGGATGGGATAGGGATGGAAAATTCAGAGCCATAGAGGGATAGGGATGGAAAGTCCCATCCCCCTCGAAGTGATGAGTCATCGAAAATATCGCCAATTTTTGTTTGAGATTATTTCACCCTCAAATATACCCCACAAGTAATATATAAAGAAATAAACACAATTTCAACATCATTTCCGGTCAAACCGCAAGTGATGAGTCATCGAAAATACCGCCAATTTTTTTATTGAGATTATATTACTCTCAAATATACCCCCAAGTAATATATAAATAAATTAACACAATCTTAACCTCACTTCCGGTTAAACCGGAAGTGATGAGTCATCGAAAATACCGCAAAATACCACAATATTCTACCTGCAAATATACCCCCACGTAATTCCGTCTGCATGCTTAAATTTTATTCGTATTTACAAAAACGGGATAAAAAGGGATAAGGCTATCCCGGACCCGGGATAAAAGGGGATAATCTATCCCTTCATCCCTATCCTGTTTTTATCCCGTTTTGAGGGATAAAACGGGATAGGGATGGAAAAATCGGCGGGGATGCATCCCTTTTGGAAGCCTGTTTTAACCCCTGTGAGCACAGAAAATTGAGTTCCGCCAAGGCTTCAGAGCCTATATAAAGGAATTGTTTCGATGATGATTACAGAAAGCAGAAGGTAGTTGGAGTTTCAATTTTTTTGCATAAGGAAGTTACTGATAAGAGCAAGGTATAGCATATCACGTGATAGAAGCTCACAGTGGTATTCACAAATTATTTTGCTATCGGAATCGATGGACAAGGATCTGACCTACGTCATCGTTTTTTCTGATTTGATCACAGCGCTTGAACACAGCAGGCCGTGAGCGTGTCTTTTTCCGACACAATTCTAGGTCAAAGGGGACGAACCATTTTAATACATTGTTTATATTTGTTGACCAAAATTTAAGATTATTACTGCGAGAAATTGACTTAATTCTCCGAAAAAATGGTCAAAGAGTTTTTAAAGACCTGTTTTTAAAAATTGTATAATATCAAAAATGGTATTATAACAATAAAATAAATAAGTTTATCTGATTTTATCTATCTAAAAAATCTGATTATCTTATTTATTTTTCTGCTATTATACAATTTTTGATACCTATGTTACGTTTTTAGTTTTTTNTTCGCTACTTGAAACTCACGCGGTATATATCTATATATGCTATCTATATATGATCAATCAAAAATTATTTTTAAATTGGTCTTTAATTATGATAAAAAAATCACAATTTTTCATAAAAAATGGTTATTTTTCCATATAAAAGCAGATTAGTACACTTCTGAAATTATTTCTGGGTCGATATACTAATCAAGTGACTTTGTGGACAATATTTAATTGCTTGAACTTTTTTTTTAATTAACATATTTTCGTAAAATACTTTAAACTGAAAATTTAGAAATATCACTTCTGGAAAAAATATCTGTTGCTGTACACCAATTAATCCTTGTTTGAGTGGTTACTATGGACAAAACACTTTCCTAAAAACTGGCTAGTTTCAAATTTTGATTGACTTAATAAGTCGCATTTGGTTTATTTAGAAGTAAAAGTTTAAAAAAAATCTCAAAAAATCAACCCCCCGTGATATATTTGAACAACATTTGCAAAAAAAAATAAACGAGACAATTATACAGCGCTTTTTTCTGCCGTTTTAAGATGATTTTAAGTGTGCTCAAGCCTATATATAGGCTATGTGCTCACACGGGTTAAGTCAATTATTTTGAAACAATTTCAAAATCGAAAAAATGCTTAGTCTTATAATGACCAGAAAATCAAATCGTCTAGTCATTTACGTCAACTTTCAGACAATATGAAATGATGGAGCAAATTACAAGCCAAGCTTAGGTATTATTATTTGTTTATTCGCAATCTCAGGGTACAGATTGGCTACAATTAGCACTAAAATGAACTCGAAGAATAGTTTTAGTGTTTCATCGTTGGTTTGTTTATATAATATGCACAGTTTTACGCGGAAGCATTTATTTTATTAACAAAAGTCTCATGGTCCTGGATATTCTTGAAAATTACTCTCTCAAGTTCACACTGTTTTTATTTTAAATATTCAAAGCGATTAGTAAATGTCTTATTATTAATTTATATATTTATTAAATAAAGCATGACTAATTCTGGTTGAGTCATTTTGATTATACTCCCTATTGGATAAAATAGTTACGCATATTATTTACCTTGAATTTACACTTCTTTTTTATAGAGAAAATTTAATTTATATAATCAGTGTTTGTGCTTTTTTATTTTTTACAGAAAAATGATACATATGCTCTTGTTTGGAAACAGGTGTTGAGTTTTTGACTGGTCATACTTTTATTCCGAGACATATTCGGTCATATTATTTCTTGCATCTAACTCTCAGCTTTAGCTGTATCAATGAGGAATTATGACTGTCAATACTTTTAGGTCAAATTGTGCGCACCTAAGGCCCGATTCTCACACTAAAAAATGCGTTTAATTTTCGCTTATTAACACAATCTGCTGAGCATAGATTCTGCTCAAAACAAAAATAATTCTCTCGATAATTGATTCAAAACTATTTCACTTTATGATTATGGAATAACCGAAACGTCAAATAAACACATTTTTTTAAAATGAAAATATTATACATATTGTAAATAATTATATTTCGAACAACCCCTCCAACAATAAGGGATTATTACTGTCATTACTTTTAAGTAAATTTCAGGGTTATCGAATTGATTTTAATATACAAATGAAATTATTTTTTGCGTGGATTATATTTTCCCTCGCCCATTTTGTACATAACTAACCAATAATTGGTAAAACGTGTATGAGAAAGTCGACGTCAAGCTGTATTTTGGTAGTGATTGAAAGTATCACATTAATTGTTGACGTCCATGAATAATTTAAACGATCAGATATCTGCGTCAATAAAGCGATGGGGATCATTTTGTGTCGTCTCACAAAATTCCAAAATTAAAATTTTGAAAATGTAACAAACAAATTTCTGGTCTCTGATACATATTTCACAAAATGTACTTTTTCATTAATTCATCACTATCATACGATTCGTATGGCCAATCACCTGTAATACATGTTTGCAACACATGCTGTAACTTTTCTAAGAAAAATTCTCTGGGATAAACCAATAAAATCGGATACCATTTTTACTGTTCAAATTCCTTTTTGCAAATCTTCAATAATTTTCTGTACAAACAATTTTTTCTGTTAAAGCCAATTAATTAATTCAAGGAGATTTGTTTAAAATTGTGGTCAAGCTTTTCAGAGCAATTTTTTTTAAGTTTTAGGAGGGCACTTTCAACTTTTATGTCGCCAACTTTGGAAACTGCATTAAAAAAATCAAAAATTCTTATTTTTCAACGTTTTGACATTAATTATTTAGTAATATTCATGAATAAAAAATTTAAGAAGTTTGCAATTCAGAAAAAATTCTTTGTCGATTTGGTTTCATATTTTTGAAAGTGCGTACAATGTAGACTGTACATGATATATCCGTTATTATCCCCGGGTGACTTTAAAAACTTATTTGCCTGTTTAAAGAATAGGGAATAAGTTTTTAAAGTGACCCGGGGATAATAATGGATATAAAAAGATCAAAAACAATAATTTTCGAAGCAAAACAATTCATTTGGAAACGAAATTTTGGAAATATTTTCAAAATATGTCTTAAAAAAAACAAAACCGTTATTTAAATTCCTCTAACGATTAAACCTCAAACTCAACATTGTAACATCACACCAATGGGCCGTGAGTCTATTCTAGAACACCTGGCTGTTTTTCAAAACTTTCTTTTTTAGACCCCAGTGGGGTCACCCCCAGTGGGGTCAGCCCACATACAAAGCGTCTGAAAATTCAAACAGAGTACATGATTAATGAGTACAAAAATATGATAGTTTTTTAATCGAATTTCGATCTTGTATTATTTAGAATCCCACTTGAACGCCGATTTTACAATTTTTGGACTTTAAATTCTATCTTCTTTCAGACGGATGTTCCGAATTGAGCAGTTTTTTGACGAAAGTAGATAAAGATAATGTCTTCAATATTATCGTCTTTTTACAAATTTCACTTTCAGTAAACCGTAAATTTAAAGTTCGAAAAAAATATCGTTCCATTTGAACAAAATTTTCATCGAATTATAGCTGAGATTTTACGGATCAAAATTTCAAACCAATCAGCGTCAAATTCGATAATCAGGTTGAACTTTCTAAAATTCGATTTGGACATTTTCGAAAATTTTAATTCAGTGTTATAAGAAAATTTTGTGTGTGAAATGTCGACAATAAATTGTATTTTAGATTGGTTTTTTTTTGTATTTAAAATTTTGTTAGAAATTTGAGGTGTAAAATGTCGACAAAATTTTTTAAATTTTACGCTTCTTCAAGTTTTATTCAGCTGTGGATAATTTCGAGAAATATTGGTCAATTATCTATTAACTTCCTTCAATAAATTAAAACGAAAAGATCGTATTGTTTTCCGTGTGATGATGGTCACTCATCGTGGATGTCCTGAGTTCGATTCCCCAGCTCTTCGTCCTTATTTGCCAAAAAAACTCGGTGTTAAATTCTTTACAAAATTAGAAGTCTTTTCGGGCACCTTCAGATATCGTCACCCACTACCTTAAGTGGGTACTAGTCCAGGATTTTATGAGGCCTTTGAGGCATTGAAAATTCTCCAAATTGATTTTGAGTGATGATTCATCACTGATGAAAAAGTGTTCTACCGACGAAATTATCAAAAAAGACTTTTGATAATTTCCACTTTTGCAAGTTATGTCCAAATTTCAGATAATTTCGACATACAACCTGGTAGGAGATAATTTTTCCATTTTGGTTTAGGTCCGCTTTTGTTGCTTATGTGTGATAAAGTAAATGCAAACCAAAAAAAAATGAGATTTGTATTTAACAAACTTAATTAAGGATAGTTTTACAAGATGTTTTATCTGACCAGTATCCTGAAGGCTCTGTAATACAGAGTCTGTATGGCTAACTTTTAATCGATTAAATTCCCCCTCTCAATTCCCCATTAAAGGAGTACTGATCGCATTTTAAGGCCAAAAACAGGATTTTCAGCGTCGCCTCAATGAAGTACTAGAAACAGCACGAACATATGTATTTCAGTTTAGGGATAATTGAACATTAATCTTGCTTTCACAAAACAAATCGAGGGTGTCGGAGGACTACATTTTTAACAAATTTTATTTCAAAGTTAATGTTCCAAGATTTCGGAAAGGGGTACGTGTAGGGTGCAGAATTTTTTAGAAATTTTTACCTCATTTTAATTAAAATTTTCAATGAAAATTACGTTTCGATGATTTATTTTTTCAAGCTTATTTTTGTTTAAAAGGGTCAGAATCCTTGAATTTCAGCACAGATCGTAAATTGTTAGTGTTAAAATTTAACAAACTAAACTTCTGTGTGAACAAAAATTGCCAGAATTTTCCGTATTTTTCGAAAAGGGGATAAAAATTCCTGAGGACGACCATTCGTAAATATGGGATCTGGCGTGCCGGCAATTTATTTGCCGTTCGACCAGCGCCTTGATACGATGAAATGCCCGCAAGTCTTTTTTTCCCGATTTTCGGGCCAAATTTGTAGGCAATTTTTAAAACATGAAGATTTAACAAAAATTTACACCTTCGCCATTTCAAATTTTCTGAAGCTCAGGTTAAAATTAACGTTTCGATATTTCATTTCAAAAGATGATAATATTTTTGTAGGTTCAATTTTTTCAAAAATCGCTAAAAATCGAAAATTATGCACATTGTACCAATTTCGGTCGAAATATGGAAAATTTCATTTCTTTTGTATATTTTTGAATTAAAGTCACCGAGGTCCAAAGTAAAAATTTTCAAATTGATATTTTTAAAATTTTTGCAAAATGTTTGTAAACGGACGGACAAGGGTGTTCAGTCTGAATAATGGAAAATTTATTATTATTGCTATCAGTTTTGAAGTGTTTTTGTCATTTGTGTTTCGTTCGGGGCGTGGGTGGGTAGATTAAAAAAATTACAATTTCAATTTTCATTGAAATTTCAAATTAATTTGATCTTATAGGTGTCGCTATTCGCGGTCCCTATTTTCTATTTGTCCTTAGGCTTAAACAGCGCGAGGTTAAACCTCTGCGATAATTTCTTTAGATTAAAATTTGATTATCCAGCGGTAGGTTACTACACGTTTAGGAGCGCATCAGGACGGCCATGTAATCAGTAGGGCTAGGATTAGAGGATTTCTTTCGCAATTTAGATATGCAATCAAGTTAAAGTCAACGTTCTATTTATAGAGCGCAACGAACTACTCGCAATCGCGACATCTCGCTTAAATGCCTTTTCAGGCTTAGGACCTCCAACTGTGCCTACTAGATCGGAGTTCTGATGCTGCCGATTGTGAAGGGGTCACAGATTAATTGGAGTTAATTACCGCTCGTTAAAACATCCTTAAGATCAATAATTTGTAGAGGTGTAGTATGGTGTTGTAAGACTAGACTTCCGACCCTGTGGGTACACGATAATTAATATTGGCTCGTTTTGGTACGGGAATCTCTTCGGCGATCCCTAATTCGGCCATGAATAACTTTCACCGATTATCACTCATTATTTGGAAGAAGATAGTTAGCAGCATAGGCTATAGGACTTAATACAGACTTACATGCTAGAGAAATATTTTATAAACAGAAATTTGTTATTCTTCACTGTATTTATCAGCTAGATTAGTAAGTAACCAATTCCTATTTTTAGATTGAATTCGGTATTAGAAAGTCCATATCCTGATGATTGTAAGACAATTAAATTTATTTTTT
>SCLH01000518.1:521689-541061 GCA_004367855.1 Oikopleura vanhoeffeni | reverse complement strand
TACGAATTAAAAAAATATTCTAAAAAAATAATATGCTGTGACTGGTGCGCGAAAGCGTAGGGCGTTAGCGTTCGAAAACAAGACAACACAAATAAATTTAACCATCGGATAAGAAATTATATCAAATGAAACAGTTTTTGCAGGTAAAAAAAATAATAATTTTTTCAACCGTCGAAACACAAGGTTATTCAAAAACTTCATACTTTGCGAAACATGTTTGTTTGATTCAATTTAAAGTAAAATTGACCAAGTGAAAACAAATTTCGTGCCAAACCACTTTTGACTGCTTAAAACCCAAAGATAAACTTTTTTCAACGGGCGAAACACAATGTTACTCGGAAACCTCATACTTTGGAAAACATGTTTGTTTGATTCAATTTGAAGCTAAATTGACCTAATGAAAAAAATTTTGCGTATCTAACGCGGCACCAGTGAGTCACCATTGATCAGAATCGAAAAATTTTGCTTGCAGTTGAAAGAAAGGTTTTAGTCTCCAGTATTTTTTATCTCATTTATTCATATCAACCCGTTATCGAGGCTTCAAGTTCAGCTGGAGAAGTGAAAAAATTTTCCCAACAATTTCAATATTCTACACTCGCAACCCCCTCAGACTTTTCCTTCCATTTCATTTAAAATTTCAGAATGTGAATCTCAAAATATTTCTTAAAATTTTTTCGGATACAAGTTTCAAATTTTATGACGAGTTGATTGAAAGACAATTTTTCGCTTCAGTTTTACTTCCGCGAAATACTTTTTGATCCAAATTTGGAATTAGAATAAGCCAATAATTCAAATAAGCTAGTCTTTAAGAAAGTTTTTTAAAAAAGTGTTTTGAGTATAATTTGCAAGAAAAATTAGTCTTCTGGACATATCTGGAGCAAAAATATTTTTTTGGGAGTGAAATTTCAAAATATCTTTATTTCGATATTAGTATGGTCCCATACGTATGGTGAAATGATATGTTTTGAAAAAATATGTTATTTGTGAAAACCATGCCCCAGTGTGATACTCTTATACCATATTTGCATTCATATTGTAATAATAATCAAATAATTTCATAACATCGAGTAAACTAACAATTTTTTCATAAAAAACGTGGTTTTTTCATAAATATTTTGAACTTATTTATAAATTAATTTTATTCATTTTTTATCAACGTTTTGATTTTTTATTGTATAATCATTTTCAAAGATGATTTATTAATAAATATTTATAATTATTTTTAAATATTTATAATTATTTATAAATATTTTTTCACTTCCAACAGGTATACTCAATCAGACAAAAATATTGAGCAGAACAGACCACAGCGCAGTTATTAAGATAGGCATACATTTCCTGCAGCCAACTATGACGTAGTTTCACGTGGTTTAATTGACCTTGCTTTGAAACGTTTTTTTCTAGAATTAAACATAAAATTTCTGGAATATAAAAAAAATTTTGAAAATTTTATTCTTCGACTTGATCATGAAGGAAAAACTGAAGGTTAATCTTATTAAAGTATTCTGTAAACAACACTTAAAGTATAACCTACTGAAAGGCTGTCATGCCTCGGCGAAATTTTTGTTTTATATGCTTCGGAGCTTCAATATATTTTCTGTTGATGGGAAACTTTTCGGATAAAAACTTTTTCGAACACAAGTTGGCACTTTTCAGCTTACTTTTTATAATCTGCAATTTTTCAGATTGATTATTTTCACTTTATAAATCGTCTTTTGAAAAAACACTCAAAAAAAGCGCGTTTGCTATCGATGGTGTCTAAATTACAGTAAAATTTATTTTCCATTTATAATTAATTAGGAGCCCTAATATACGGTTCTTTCCACCGTTGAAAATTTGTTTAGTTTAAATTCGTACGATTTTTAAGTCAAAATCCAAAATTTAAATTTTTTGAAAAAAGTCGAAAAAACCAAAATTTTAGCACATCGAAAAAAATATTTTTTTTCACGAGCTTAATGAAATAAATTTAAAACGGTCGGCAGGTTTTCTTACCAATTCAGCAAGTCTCGGTGAAATATTTTTTTTTAATTCTTGATTAAAGAGGGCTTCGATGGATTTCTCCCAAACCGTATTTTCATTCAAAAAAGTATGATTCAGAGTATAAACAAGAGCGAAGCAACAAAACGAAAGCATATTCAAATATAGTGACAGTGGCCATTCCCAATATTATCAGCTAAGGATTCCAAAAAAAGTTTGAAAATTTTTGAACTATAAATGAGAAAATTTTTTGAAATATTTTGAATAATTTTTGACCGAAAATTACTAATGCCGTCAATGCCATATAATTTACAAAGAGCATATAAAAAATTTGAGGTTGAGAATTTTTTTCGTTGATTTGAAACAAATATTGAAAAATAATTTTGAACAAAAAATAAGGAATTTTTCATAATGTTCGGAAGTCTATTCCAAAATTTCTCATAATTTGACGAATTCGAAAAGTTTAATTCGAACTCAAAATTTTCTTAAAAAGCAGTAATTCGGAAATTCGGTAGTCACAAAAGTTGCCTGGGGTATAAAACATTACTTTGGTGGTATATTGAGGAGGATATATAAACCCAGAAAAAAGTTTTTCATCAAGAGCCCATATCCGTATCTGTCAAAATGCACCGACCCCCTTAAGTTAATATAATCATTGTTTAATTCGGATAAATTAGATTTCAAACAATAAAAACTCAAAGATTCACATAATGAAAAGAAATTTTAAAATTATTGAAAATTCTGGGATAATATGAAAAGATGTTCATTGTTTTTTAAGATAAGATATATGGATTACCGGACCTCAGAGTACAAATCCTAAATATTTGAAAAATGCGAAATCTGAGCATTTGACTTTCTCAATCTGACCAATAAATCGGCCTATTTCCGCAATCAACGCGTTTCGATTGGGTGAATATCTTGCGTTGTTTGTATCATTCAAATATTAAGGATTTGTACTCTGAGGTCCGGTAATCCATATATGCTATTTTTAGTAAAACTAATTTATCTGTAGAGATTTCGATTTATTATGATCATTTTCGATAAAGGTTTTTTTTGGAATCATAATATTTTCGCAAAAATTGCATGAGAGTGATTTCGCATAGCGGATCTTGGAATTGGATAATTAAATAGTGGGTCTTCAATCACTCAATTTCGAGACCCACTATGCAAAATTACTCTCATGGAATTTTTGCGAAAATATTCTCATTCGCAAAGAACCTGTATCGAAATTATTGTAATAAATCGAAAGATCTACAAATAAATTAGTTTTACCAAAAAAAACATTTAATATGAATAGATACGTTGAATTGAAATTCTGAGAAAACATAGATAAAAGATGTATCAAAATATAAAAATGAAAATTAAAAAATTAATAAAATTTTTAATTACAGGGAAAAAAGTTTTTAAAAAAAATTAAAGAAAAAAGTGAAAACTTTCGAAAAAAATTTTCAAAAATAATCAAAACAGTTTACAAATATTTCAAAAATTTATGTCAAAATAAAACATTGACAAAAATTTCGAAATACAAATATTGTTTCATTTACGAAAAATATGAAATATTTCATAAATAAATTTGGATAATTATCAGAAAAATAAATTCAAAATAACTTTTGAAATAACTCCAAGAATAATTTTTAATAAATTTACTTAACTATTTTATTATTAAATTTTAAATTATTTAATCCACAAAATAAATGTCAAAAAAGAATTTCAAATAAATTTTCAAAAACAATTTCGAATATAACTTTACAAATGTTTCTCGAATCCAATTTACAATAATTTCACAAATAAATTCTAAAATAAATTTGAAAAATACATGTCAAAAACCACTTCACGAAAGTGAGAACAAAATATAAAACAAATGTCAAAATTGATTTTTTAATAGTTTGAGAGATGAATATTATAAATAATTACGGATTTTACAAAATTTTCAAAAAATTACAAAATTTTACTTTGAATAGTAAATTTCGAATTGACAAAAAAACAAGCATTTTTGCCCAGAAATAAAATTTGTACTCCAAACTTAAAATAAAAAACTATTGTACAAGTTTGTAGAAGTTAATTTGGTTGTCACTAACTACAATAATCGTTATTTTTTAAATTTAAATGGCCACAAGCCTTAAATATGTCACAAAACAAAAGAGTTTGCGAATTTACTGAGAACACAAAAGTTAATTTGATTGTTTGAGTCCGATTTGTAGGAAATACGTCGTCTTCCTACCTGATATTTATCCGCATTGCTTTTATTATAAAACTAAGATTTTTTTAATTTATAATTCCAAAAATGGGGAAAAATTACTCGAAACTCAGTGAAGCAACAGTCCAAGAATTACTCCAACAAAGACGCGATGGAAAATCAATATTCACAGAGAACGAACTTAAAATATGGTACGCTTTCACTTTTGACAGGACGGAATCTAGATAAACTTGGGTATCTCAAACATCATCGTTATATGTAGGTATTATGCAAGGAGCAAACCGGCAACTTGTCTTGACAAATCATAAATGATGACATAAAGTTTTTACAGGTTGAATCAGGCTTCCGAAATGGAATAGAAACTTTTCTGAAATAAACCCGACAAAACTCACCAAACCTTTTTAATTTTTCCCGAAATGAAATAATATTCCACTTCCGAGTCATCAAAAAAGGTAGTTTAATTTCAATTTGAAAATTATATTTGTTGATATTGAATTTCATGATGCTTTGTGGCATTAAAATATAAGAAATTTATTAATGTTCACGGTCAATGAATAATAACAAGTTTTCAGGCACAAAGAATTTATCCGAACTTGTCCAGAAGGCAAAATGACAGAAGATTACTTAATTCAAATTTATCAAGGTTTGTGTTGTGAAGGAAATGTTGAGCCATTTGCAAAGCAGGTTTTTAGAACTTTAGATACAAATAAAGATGGAAGAATTTCATTTAAAGAACTCATGATTTCGTTGATTCCTACTATAACTGGAGATATTGATGATAAATTAAGATGGGCTTTCAAAATGTTTGATGAAGATGAAAATAATCAAATCAGCAGGTCAGATTATAATTCCGTTATTTCAAATTTCTTGGGCAAAACGGGTTGTTAGTAAATCAGGGGTAGATTTGATCCTTAATCGGCTCGACAAAGTACAAATTATGGAAATATACAAATTTTGGAAGTATACATTTTTGGGCAAATTTATTCTACTATTTCTACCAGTTTGAACGAAACGTTTTGTCCGTGATAACTAGACAAGTAATTTTTATTTTGAAGCATAAGAATCAGAAACACACATTCGTACACACTGGACGATTTAATTATTTTCTTAATGGTTATAAATTGACCACGGCGGGTCGATTTAACATTTGTGTACACCTAAACCCTTAACCAGGCTTTCAAAAAATATGGATATAAGGAGATAGACCAAGGGTGCTAGGGATGGGCCAGGGATGGAAAGTTTATGATATTCTATCCAGCCAACCCAACCCTTTTTATACCTATTTTGGGGATAAAAAAGGGATAGGCATTAGGATTGAAAATCGGTAAAGGGTTTCATCTCTTTTGGAAGCCTGCTCTCAACTGTTTTAGAGGTAATGATTTGAAATCACCTTGAAACGTTAATACTGCTTGTTTCCACTCGCACATTTTGTAAGCCCCAGATAGGCTTTTTAAAAAAGAGTCGACCGAAAATTTGTAGACAAAAATGTAAACTCGCAAAATTTGGATCTAATTGGATCAACAGGGAACAGAAAACACAATCCCACCTTAATAAGTCGATTTAATCTCATTCTGCCGATTCCTGCTTCAAATAATTTTTGTCTTGTGAAGTGATGAAGTATACAAAATTTCCCATTGTGTTTATCAAATGGTGAAAAATCCAGCCGATTCAAATTCTACCTTCGATACAATATCGAAAGCTCGAGGAAACGAACTTTTTGAGTCAATGGACGAAGATAAGGACGACTGTATCACTCTTGAAGAATTCATGATTGGCGCGAAGAAAAATCCTCAAATTATTGAAATGTTGCAATCAGATTTAACTCATATGTAAAAATTTATACATTTATTTCCAAACGTAGAGGAGGAAATAAAAAAAATATTGTTTCTATTATCTAAACAATTTTTCACATTAACATTGCAAAATTACAAAGTTTTAAGAAAATTTTTTTTTTTAAAATTCATTTTTTTGTGAAAAAATTTTAAAAATTTCTTGGATCAACTTTATTTAATTTGAACGTCAATTTTGGAAAAAACAACTTATTTTTTTACACATAAAACAATTTCCAATAATTCAGAGGCGCGATTTTTCTGTTATTGTTCTCATCTTCTCGAAAAAAATACAAATTATGAATGAACATTTCCGAGTGATAAATATAATTTGTCTATCATTTGTCTGTAACATGCATGAAATTGAAAATTTAGCGACTAGAAATTGTGTTTTCTTATCCGATACTCCGACTTTCACGATGTTACATCGTCGATATCTTCTTTTACCATCTGTATTTTCCAACAAAAATTCACTTTCCAAGAATTATATTTTTAAGATTAATCGTTATGGTATTTACTTGCAGGTTTTAAAAATTAACAAAGATTTGTCAATGTAGGCATTTATACTTGATAAGGTTTTTTTGAATGAAAAAGATCTTGGAAACATCATTAGCTTCATAAAGTGACCTGAGAACTATAGTGGTTTAACTGAGAACAACTCGAAATTGCATCGAAAAAAATATTTTTTTTAAATTCATAGTGTTGTTGCTGGTTGTCCTTTTGTTAAAATGTCATCTCACTTCAGACACCAAATGTTGCGGGTTGCTCTGCAGTGAAATTAACTTTGAAAGTGAAAATATTTATTTCTTTATATTTCGGCTATCCATCATTTTTCAAAAGTGAGATTTGGTTCAGAAAATAAAAAGTAGACTTGAACTTTAGCTATTCTAGAAATGATGGCAAACCTAAACTGAGAAAATTTAAATGGAATTTTAGGGCTTTCTGACCTTATTTTTAAAACCTATTTTTGAAAATCCCCTATTCACACTTTTGTGAATATCCCGGCCCTACTACTTAAAAACACACTACGTTTTCTAATCAGGGCCGGGATATTCACAAAAGTGTAAATAGGGGATATAAAGCAAAGTGGATTTTGTTTTTTTGGATATTCAAACTGGGGCATTGAAGTTAAATGACTACAATTAAATAGCTTAAAAAGAACTGGATATTATTTCCTGCTACCTGCCTTCAATAATAAAAAGACAAACAGCAGGAAACAAAAGTCTCAATGACATTGTCACAAACCCGCCGGAGAAACTTGAAGACGGTCCGCCAAGTGCGTAACATATTTTAAGCAATTTGCGGAACGCAACAGTATGCCTTGATTTTGTTTCAGGAAATCATTATAATGAAATAATATTTTTCGTCTCTAACGGCCCAGGTGGGGGTTAACAAGGAAATTTTTTTTCATTTTGTAAACGTTTTTATTGAAACAGCCTGAATAAAATTATATTCTCTTCGCATAGTTCTTCAAATTTATTTTAGTTTCGTCATTGTTTCTTTATTCAGATCTTCCAAAGCACTTCATCCAGATTGTTTAAACTTTGAACAGATTTTTTATTCCTCATCAAATTATGAAAGACCGTAGAACAATTCTTTGGTTGACTACGGAGATCTGCGGCTGACTGATTTCGAAAAAAAATTAATCCTAAAAGTTTTACAGTCGAAAATTCCAGTTGATATTTGTAAATCGAACCAAAAAACATAACAGATGGGAGCCGATCACTCTAAGCTAGATATTCAAACTTTAGAAGAATTAAAAGTAGAGACATGTTTAACTGCTAACGAAATCAAAATTTGGTAGGTAATTTCTGACCGTAATAGTTTTCACTTTATCGAACAAACAGTCCTCGAAAAGATGTGCAAGTTTGATATATGTTTCGCAAAAACTATTTTGACGAAATTTTTTCGTAAAAAAACATAATGAAAATTGGAAGGTCTTCACCTCCTTTGAGTCAAATCGCATTTCACACATTCATAAATATAATAGCTCTCTGCTGCGCAAAATAACGTGGCAGTTGAGCGCACTACGATAGTCTTTTATTGAGTGTATTTTTATTTTCATCAAAACGGTTTTCTTCCAAACGAATTAAAAATTCGGAAAAAAAAATTATATGCTTTTATCACACTTTTGTAAATATCCCGGCCCTGAGTAGCAAACGTAGTGTGTTTTTAAGTAGTAGGGCCGGGATATCAACAAAAGTGTGATAAAGGGATATAGCACAAAAAAAACATACGCGCAGGCACCATAACCTTTTAGGAAGCCCTATTTTGAGCGATATTTACGAAAAACTTTTATGAGATCAACGTAAAATCTTTCCTTTATAATCAAGTTGAAGAGTTGAATTTTCGAAAAATAATTTCAAATTCTAGAAATTTTATGTTGAGTTCTAGAATAAAACGTTTTAAAAACAAGGTTAATTCAACCACGTGATACTTCTCCTGGTAGGTTCCAGGAAATGTATGTTTATCTCAATAACTGCGCAGTGCTCTGTCTTACTCAATACTGTTGTCTTTTAAATATGTTCAAAATCTTCATGAAAAAATCACGTTTTTTGCTAAAAAAAATGGTAGTTTTCTCGATTTTATGAAATTAATTGTTAAAAATCACAATATTGAGTGCTATTTTTGGTTGAATACTCTTGAAAACAGTATATTATACAGGGTCACAAGCAAAATGGCGAAAAAGTAAAATGCAGAATTCTACATTTTTCTTTTTTTGTCATTTTCATTAACATTTAAATACAATTTCAAGAGTAAAAAATAGAGAAAAAAGTGCAATCTGAATCATCAGATTATGAGGGAATTGCAATATTCATTTTTTTCCGAATTTTAATAACGCAACCATTTTTTGCCATTTTGCTTCAAAGTTTCTCCATTTTGCTTGCGACCCTATTATACATACCGTGACAAACGTTTACTGACACCCGCAAGACGCCGAGAACAAAACTTTCAAAATTTTTTTTTGAGGCATGCTGAGTTTATAAAAACTTGCCCATCCGGACAACTTCGTGTTGCCGACCTCATCAGAATTTATGCACAGTTTTTCCCGACTGGAAATGCCGAGCCGTTTGCAAAACACGTATTTCGAAGTTTAGATGCGTCAAAGGAAATGTGGATAAGTTTTAAAGAATTAATGTTAGGTATTTCTGTTAGTTTGAATGGATCAATTGATGAAAAATTAACATGGGCATTTAAAATGTTCGATGAAAATCAGAATGGAAGCATAAGTAGGAAAAGGATAAAAAAACAAATTTGTTGAGTTTTTCATACTAGCTTGACATTATGAGCAGGGGTCCGCATTTTTGAAAACATGGAATCGGATAAGATATGATTTTGAACAAATGAACATGAAATATAATACAAATGTTTTTAATGAAAATTGTTTAATTTGAACTTGAAAAATGAAATGAATTTAATTCAATAATATCAATGCGCAGATTTTTATCTTTTGAAAGCGAAGAATTTTACCGTATAACAAGAAGTGTTTATCAAATGGTCAAAAGTGAAGCCTCTGCAACAGATTTCTATACTATTTCAAAAGCCAGAGGAAAAGAAATTTTCGATAAATTAGACGAAAATGGAGATGACAGTGTAACTTTAGCAGAATTTATAAAGGGAGCAAAAACTAACATTCAAATTGTAGAACTATTAACAGAAAGAACTGAAATATAGAACACTTAAATAAATTAGACTACTTGCGACTTCAAATTATTGACTTCAGCTTTTAATTTAGATTTTCGAAGTATTTCATTCTCTCTAAACATAACTGTTTTTCGTACTCGGCGTGATCTCTAAACTTTGTTTTATTCAAACGCCATACATATCCCTTTAACACATTAAATGTGAATCTAGGAATGTGCGGGTTAAGTAGTGTTTGGAGTGGTCCTAGGATTGGCCCTCCCAGAAGTGGACCTCCCAGGAGTGGCCCTCCTAACACTTCTCAACCCGCACATTCCTAGATTCACATTAATGTGTTAAGGGGGTCGGTGCATTTTGACAGATACGGATATCCGCGGATATAGACTCTTGATGAAGAACTTTTTACTGGGTCTATATACTGTATACTCTTCTCAATATACCATCAAAGTAATGCTCCATAATCTAGGCAACTTTTGTAACTACAGAATTTTCGAATTATTGCTTTTTAAGAAATTTTGAGTTCGAATTAAGCTTTTCGAATTCGACAAATTATGAGAAATTTTTGAAAAAGTTCCGAACATTATCAAAAAAATGCCTTATTTCTGTAAAATATTTGTTTCATTATTTGTTCAAATCAACGAAAACACTCTTCAAATGCCACTTTAACTTTTGCGTAGGTGGACCACAATTTTTTCTATGCTATTTGAAAAATCATATGACACTTTTTTGGGATTTTTGGTCGAACTATTTGTAAATATTTTGAAAATTTTCCTTATTTAGGTTCAAAATTTTCAAACTTATTTTTTGAGATTATTAGCGGAAATATAAAGAATAGATACTTAAACTTGATTCAAATATGTCCTCGTTTTGTTTCTTCGCTTTGTTTATACTCGGAATCATACTTTTTTGAATGAAAATATGGTTTGCGCGAAATGTACTTTAGCTCTCTTTAATCAAAAATCAAAAAAAAAATATTTCACCGAGACTTGCCTAATTGGTAAGCCGACCCATCCATCGCGTGAAATTTGATAAATTAAACTCATGAAAATAAATATTTCTTTCGATGTGCTAAAATTTCGTCTTTTTTCGTCTTTTTTAGGAAATTTTAATTTTCGATTTTGACGTAGAAATCATATGAAATTAAATTATATAAATTTTCGACGGTGGTCGAGACCATTTTTTAAAGTTTCTAATTAATGAAAAAGAAAAAAGAAATTTTAATGTAATTTAGACACCTAAAGTACCAAACGCGCGTTTTTAGAGTGTTTATTTTAAAGACGATTTATAAAGTAAAAATAATCGATCTGAAAAAAAACAGATTAGACAAAGTGAGCTCAAAAGTAGCAACTTACGTTTGAAATACTTTTTATTCGAAAATTAATAGGTGGCAAAAAGTTTCCCTTGAAGACAAAAAAAATGAATAAGTGCAAATCTGCCAAAATGCACCGACCCCCTTAAAGAGATATATCATTTATGGATATATTTTGTATATAATGAGGTTTCACCATGGACTTCGGTTGGATAAAGGATATATATTTTTTAATTCCGTAACCTCATTTTATAACTGATCTTTTCTAGATTCTAAAGTTTTTTATATAGTAGTTGGCCACTTTAAACCCGCCTTTGCCAAAAAAGTTGTTTTAAAATGTCATGGGGTTATAATAATCCACAGGCTTGAGGTGATATAAATCGTAAATATGCGTTTTTTAATATCTTGTTCGAAAGAAAATGGCCAGCGGTTATATATGGAAAATTGTATGAGGGAGTTTTGTTTAATCTTGAAAACTAAAAATTACTAAAAAACATCTTGAAAGTTAATCAAAATAAATTGAAACTTAGTCGAATCGACTAGGTTAATTTGACTGAGTCGATCGATTAAAAAAAGGATATTAACCAAATAAATTACCGATAATGTTTGTGGGAGTAAACTAAATTCAAAATTTTAACAAATGATGTAATTCTAAAAATCATTCCTAAAAAATCCAATTTGTATGATAGTATACCGTATATTCAGGAGATGCAGTGAAAAAGCTACTGTTTCTTTCGTTGTGCTCCGCGGTTGCACTTCGAGAATGAAAATATATTTCTGTCCACAGACTAATTCGATAGTAGTTCCACAAGATTATTCCAACAAAAATTAGAAAGAAACCACCAAGCTTTTTTTGATGACAAATTTGACGATTCCAAGTTTTGCACTGGAAACGGATGAAAAAATGAAATCTTTGCTCTATAAAATATATTCGCTTTCACACTATCCGGAATATCCCGGCCCTGTATAGTAAACGTAGTGTATTTGTTTGTAGTAGAGCCGGATAGTGTGAAATGGGGATATAATGGCGAATAATGTTTTGGCAAATATTATCTTATTTCTCATTTTTCTTCTTCGTCAAAAATCGAAATCTGGTCTTGGTCACTAAATTTAATCATTTTTTTTCTACCGTCTATGAATTTCGACCACTTCCGTATTACAATGATGAAAATAAAGCAAGTGCAACCATAATATGGGACACCAGTTCTTGCGAAGGTTATTCGTTAGCCCTGAACACTCCGGCCTGAACTGACCGTTTCCTCTGGGACCCCAGATTAGAAAATCGTTAATTAAAAAAATGTCAACAATTTCCCATATATATTGAATACCGTAATCGTCTACCAGACAACTGAAACAAAATTCCTTCTCGTTCCCCAATTGATCTGAACGGTGCAATTTAATTTATAGCAAAACAATTGAGAAAAAAACATTGATAATTAAATACTTAATGAAATCAGCTCGACTGGAATTATTATCTTACTGAAGTGAATCTTATACATTATTTCTGATGTTCACATACTGTATCTAAAAAAACAAATTTATTTCCCTATTTATTAAAAAAATTAAAACTTTGAGAATATTCTGAAAAATGCGTTTTATATCGCACATAATTTGCTCATGTGCGATTAAAGTGCACATTTGGCTTGTCGCGGATTTTAGAACGAATTCTCATTATCTTTTTTAAAGAGCTCATCTTTTTCCTGACTAAGTCGCATCATTTCCAAAACTGATTCTGGTTAAATCACAAGATGGCGATCATTCTCTTTAGGGGGTGATCGTCGCATTTCAAGAGTTTTTCAAAAGCCAATTGTTGCAAAAGTACAAATCGTTGGACCAACTTTGACTTCTCTGTTATATATTTAAACAAAAATATTGCATCCTAAAAAACAATCGAAAGTGACGAATGGCTCTTCCAATCAGAAACGTGCTTACAAAAGTGACGGAATTATTCTTTCAAAGTGTATCTTCTCCCTGAGTTTTTAAGGTTCAACAATTATTCATGTTTCAAATTAACCAAAGAAACGTGAGCAGACCAATATAAAGAGTTTTTTAAAAAATTCTTTATTTGGCTTCAGAATCACCAAAAACCTGTATTTTGCACTAGTTAACAAAAGACAAATTTTCAAAATGTATCTCCTCCCTGAGTTTTGAAAGTAAACAATGATTTATAATTTAAATTGATCGGACAGAACGTGAGCAGACCATTATGAAAAGTTTTTGGAAAAATTCTTTGATTTGACTTCAAAATCACCAAAAACAGTATTTTGACCCGATGTTAACTAGTGAAAAATACAGTTTTTGGGTGATTCTGAAGCCAAATTAGAGAATTTTTCCAAAAACTAAGCATATTAGTTTGCTCACGTTCTGTCCGGTTAATTTGAATCATGAATCATTGTTGAACCTTAAAAACTCAGAGAGGAGATACACTTTGAAAAAGTAATTCCGTCACTTTTGTAAGCACGTTTCTGATTGGACGAGCCAACCATCACTTTCGATTGTATTTAAGGATGCTAAATTTTTGTTTAAATAAATCAAAGAAAGGTAAAAGTTGCTCCAGCGATTTGTACTTTTGCGACAATTGGCTATTAAAAACACTTAAAATGCGACGACCACCCCCTTAAATAAGCTAATTCTGATTATATTTAAACAAATACCTTATTTTTCTCGACAAATTAAGCTGTTTTGATAAAATATTTCACAATAGATTTCTGTAAATTTTGATTGATCGGGCGGGCAGACTTTATACCCAAAAATTAGATGAAAACTGTTAGTAAGTAATTTTTTTCGGTATTTACTGGTGAAAATAGTTTTTTTTCCGAGAAGTCTTCGTCTATTTTATTTCTTATGAAGGTGAATCTTTATAATTTGCATATATATATCGGCATAAGTTTTTTCATCATCAGTGCTATAATACAGTAATTAAATGTCGTAATTTGTTCTAGAAAGAAATGTGATACAGTAGATGTATTTTTAAGTTTTTACAAGCGTATTTAGGTGCCCACTTTGTAAAAAACTTAAGAATACATGTAATAACTACTGTATCACATTTCCGCGACCTGTGACGTAATTTAAAAATGTTACTTAGCACCAAAACAAATTTACTCTACGGGAGAACAAAATTTTTTCATTGTTTTTAAAATTCTGCACAACATTTAGTACTGTATTATAGCACTGGTGGTGGAAATAGTGTTTACAATTTATATTTCCGGTTTTCTCAAGTGCATCAGAATCAGGCTTGTAAAGATATGCATTAAGGGCCTCGGTGCATTTTGACAGATTTTCAGTTTTTCAATTATTCTTGTCTTGATGGGAAACTTTTTGCCACTTCAAAATGTTTGGATAGAAACTTTTTCGAACAAAAGTTGCAACTTTTCAGCTAACTTTGTATGATCTGAATTTCTTCAGATTGATTATTTTTACTTTATAAATCGTCTTTTAAAAAAACACTCAAAAAACGCGCGTTTGCTATCGAAGGTGTCTAAATTACAGTAAAATTTTCTATTTTTTTATTAATTAGAAACCGTGAAATACGGTCCTGTCCACCGTTGAAAATTTATTCAGTTTAAATTCATACGATTTTTAAGTAAAAATCGAAAATTTAAATTTTTGAAAAAAGTCGACAAAAACCGAAATTTTAGCAAATCGAAAGAAAAAAATTTTTCATGAGTTAAATGAAATAAATTTAAAACGGTCGACAGGTCGGCTTACCAATTGGGCAAGTCTCGGTGAAATAATTTTTTTTTAATTTTTGATTAAAGAGGGTTTCGATGGATTTCTCCCAAACCGTATTTTCATTGAAAAAAGAATGATTCAGAGTATAAACAAGAGCGAAGAAACAAAACCAAAGCATTTTCAAATATAGTGAAAGTAGCCATTCCCAATATTTTTAGCTGAGAATTCCAAAAAAAATAGTTTGAAAATTTCTAAACTATAAATGAGAAAAATTTTCTAAATATTTCATATTATTTTTGACAAAAAATCAGTCAACCATGTCATATGAGTTTTCAAATAGCATATTAAAAATATGAGGTCATCTAGTCGAAAAGTTAAAGTGGCCATTTTATAGAGTTTTTTTCGTTAAATGAAAAATAAGGCATTTTTAAATAATGTTCGGAGCTTTTATCGAAAATTTGTCATAATTTGTCGAATTCGAAAAGTTTAATTCGAACTCAAAATTTTCTTAAAAAGCCATAATGCAAAAATTTGCTAGTTAAAAAAGTTGCCTGGATCATGAAACATCACTTTGATGGTATATTGGGAAGAATATATCAATCCAGTATAAAGTTGTTTTATCAAGAGCTTATATCCGTATCTGTCAAAATGCACCGAGGCCCTTAAGCCGGTAGAAATTTTTCAAAAATAACATGTTAGTCCACGGGTTCTTCTAGGAATAAAAATGCAGAAAACAATAATTTAATTTACTGACTTGAGAGCCAAGGGTTTTTCCCGACTTTTTTTTGCAAAGTTATCGGATAGCTCGGTTAATCACAATTTTAACACACATCTACCGGATTTAAATTTACCAAAAAGTGCGCAAATATCGGTTTTGAGTGACCGCAAGCTGGAGCTTAAGGTCAATTATTAACGAGTGAAAATCAAAGAGGATATTTCAGCTTGATCTAAATATTTTGAAATTAATTAAATTTTTTGTTTTTCGTCAACTTCGAAAAATGCACTAATTTTTTAATAATACGTTTTATTTCTGTTAAATTTGCTCTAGAAAAATTATCAATGCTTTTAATTTCGAGTTATTTTTAAATATTATCAAGAAAACCTTTTGTCATCGTCCGAGAATTCTTGCTCTGTATGACGTCTATTTTATTTTTATAATGCTGGTTCATTTCAACTTTATTCTCATGCACCTTTAATCAACCTTTACTAAAAACAGACGATTTCACAAGAATGTCTTTGAATGATACGGTATTTGAATCATTCTCGATAGATTTTTTAATTAGTCGACATAAGTCACCTTCATTTAATCCGCTAGATCATGGGTTTCCATCGTAATAAGAATTTTATAGTGTGATGGATATTGATTTGTGGAATTAATTTATTACACATCTTCAGTAGTAATTTTATGGTGGGTAAATTGAATTACTAGTTGAAACAATGTTTGTTTAAAAATGTAATCAGGTTCAACAGGGTCCACTTATTCGAATTTGACCCCAATATTGCAAAAATACAGACGGTGCCCATTGGCACTGAGTGGTTACTTAGCGCACCTGCTGAGGTTTTTCAAAATTTCAAATGCGTATTTTCGTAAGCAAACTAAAACAATTTGATTTCAAATATGACTCTTAATAATTTTAGTGCAATCGGATTATAGTTCAAATGAATAAAAGTTTTTTTTTAAATTGGTTTATTTTGACGATCTGACAAAACAGAATTTTTTTTCTAAGTATTTTGCAAATTAAGTGGCAAATTTTTTTTTGCGAGCGGTTGAGGTAATTTAAAGAAATGAAAAAAATCTTAAATTTTTTTTTCTTTGGAAAAATTTCGAAAAAATTTTCGAAATTCTATTCTTTTTTTAAATTGGCTGAAACGCTCGCAAAAAATTTTATTTTTTCGAAATTTTTTCAAGCAAATTTTTCGAAATAGTTAGAAGAATTTTAATACCCAACTTCAAAAAAAAAAATTTTCATAAAATTAACGTAAAACAATCTCAGATACTACATTCATCATCACAAAATAATGTATCTTTCATTCAAAAAATATCACTTGTTAAGGCGTGTCAGCGAGTTGGGAGCCAAAAAACCCCCGATTTTGGCCAAAAATACGATTTTCGAACTAAATATCATTTTTTTGAAAAAAAATGGATTTTAAACAAAATATTTATATCAAAAGACGCGCAATAAAATTTCACACAAACCAGTATATGTGGAAAATCAACCCTAAGTGGTTGATTTATGCCGAAAAACCCTACCTATATTACTTATACTTATAAAACTTATTATATAACATAAATAACATTAAACATACAGTATGGGCTTTTTGTTGTCGGCTTTTTCTGTTGTTCGGCGCGTTAATTCAGCGCGCTGATTGGACAGCGCAAAAAAACGGAGGGACTGAGGTAAAAACGGGGTGGCCTTAGGCAATCTCGCCGAATTTAATTGGACGCCTTTGAGCCATAGTAAAACAATACGTACTACGTTTTCAGACCTGCCACCATTTCCAAATAAAACATTTTCATTGGCGGCCAGGTGGGGTATAATTACAGCGACTGAGGGGTCCTCGAAGAAAAAAGCCCATACTGTATAATATGCGGATACATCCCTAGGGATGATCCTTTTTGGGGATAGTATGGGGATAAAAATGGATAGATGCATCCCATCCCCAAATTGGGGATAAAATGGGGATGGGGATAGGGATGAAAAAATCGGCTAGGGATGCATCCCTTTACAAGCCTGATACAAATAACCATAAACATGGCTTCTTAGATTCGAACGCAGGAGATCATCCCGTCAAGTGAAATTTACGAAGCAAAACTAACGTCAAAACTAGGCTACTCAAGCAATGCGATGGTCCTGCGTTCGAATCTCAGAAGACACGTGGTTATCTGTATGGCCATATGGTTATCTGTATTTACTGAGTTATTTCTGTATTGTCAGATCGTCAAAATAAACACGAATAAGAGTTCAACTAGATAACCCCCTATTCACACTTTTGTAAATATTCCGGCCCTCCTACTTAAAAACACACTACGTTTCCTAATCAGGGCCGGGATATTTACAAAACTGTGAATAAGGGATATGGGTGCGAATGGATCATGGGTCAAATTGATTAGAGTTAAAATTGGTATCATAATATGATAATCATATGGATGAAAATATTCTCGCCGGACAGATCCTTAATAATTGAAGAACCGAAATTACTAAAAAAGTAAAATGACACTTTAAAGTTTAAACTGTCAATTTCAGAAGCAGTTTCACCGCGTTAAATTCACCCGCAAGCTTCGTATGTTGTATAAAAGAAATCTTAGAAAATTTGTGCTGTCATCAAATTTCCCTGGCAATTCTTGGCTGTCTACGCATGTTTTATCATAATCTCACAAATTCAGAATTGCCACAAAGTTTTTTAATTCAAAGCTTCACTTTTATAAGTTTTTTTTTCATAACTAATGAATATATTAAAGCGCCTCACATAGTCCAAAAAGTTAAATTTAATATTCAAATTGTAACCTTCAAATTTTCATTCATGATCAAATTAATTTTGTCGGAAGGTTCGCATCTCAATAATTTCAAAAAAAGAAACTTCTACCAAAGTCTTCAGATTGATACTATTTTCATTTAATTGCTTCGCAACAACTTGGAAATACAGATTTTTTTTCTTTACATTTATTCGAAAGTGAGGACTTAATTTAAATTTGTTAAATTACAACGAACTTAATCCCTGCATTCCTTAAAATAGATTTGCACCCTGTTTGCTGTCAAAAAGCCCGATTCAAAGCATTGAAACATGAAATACTCGTAAAATTTCTTATAATTTGATGCTAAAAACGTTAATTACAAGAATTCTTGAAAACATATATATCATTTTTACAAATTTTCATTGTTTTTATAAGATTATTATTTATTCAAATAATTAAATAATTACGTCGTTTCGGATTTTTATTCCATTTTCATAGTAAACATTACAGAGAAAAAACTAAATAGTTTGAACTTGGAAAAATTCTGANCATTTTAAAACACGATGAGAGTCGCACTCGACTAAAGAACATTATTACAAGAATAAAAGATAAATCAATTCTTACTTCTGTTGATAATATCGAACTTATCTCTTTGTATAATTTTTTCTAAACCAGGCATTAACCGCAAATTTTGAACTTAAAACAACGATTTGAAGAGATATTGTAATTTGCTGGACTAATGGCACTCCTTAATAAGAATATCATCGATGTAGTTATTCACCAGTGTAATTTATTGCATACCTAATTAGGCGAACTAATTTACCGCCAATTATGTTGAGATTCTCTTTTATAGTTATTATCTACCTTTATAGACGTACGGACATACCTGGGAGTAATATCGACTTTGAAAGCAACAATTATATTTACATATGAAAATGAGCGACTTGGACAAAAATTTCAAGAGAATATTTTGAAAATAATATTATTTAAAGAAAAATTTCCTGGAAAAAATGGTAAAATTTTGAATCGAAATTGCTGTAGTTTTCGTTTGGAAGCGTTTTGGTCAAATATTTTTTGACCATTTTAACGAGCTCAGAATTCCGCTCTCATTTTGTGTATTTTTGTTCGTCAAAGCCAAAAAATGGCCTCAAGTTCATTGGTTAAAATGACATTTCTGGTCAAATTCTTATTTACATAAGATTTGTCATCACGAGCAGATTCTAGAACTGTTTCTGAAGTAGCGGTCGCAAAAATGTACTTTTGTACTCCACTTTACCAGAATACTAAACTAC
>SCLH01000518.1:492627-514103 GCA_004367855.1 Oikopleura vanhoeffeni | reverse complement strand
TTTTCTATTATTTTCAAAAAATCTCAATTAAATTCCGGGTGTCATAGGCTACTTTTCTTTTCCAAGTCAGGAGATTTTTAAATATTTAAACGCAATTAAAGGTCAATTTTTTCTCCTAAAAAGCTGTTTTTCTCTCTTTTTCATGGAAAAAACTTTCATATAGAGGAATTTTTTCATATGAATAATGATTCTACCACTTATTAGCGCATAACACCCGAAAATGCCTGAAATTTATTAATACCGCCTTCAAAAAAAATTTCACATCGGGTCAAGTTGGAAATGGAGTTATAATGAAACGTGGTTTTTCATATTTTTACAGATACTTAAGTATGTTAAGGAATTAAAAATATGAACGTTTGCAAGAATGAACACTTTTATTGAAGATAATAAATAAACGAAAAAATTTCATATTTTTTTTATTTCATAAATAACTCCGAAAAAATGTACCAATCTGCCACATCGCTGCAACCCCCTTAAAATAACGTTATGAAACAACGTTATGAAACAACGTTATGAAACAACAATTTTCAAATTATTGATTTTTAAGAAAATTTTTGATTCGAATTAAACTTTTTCTAAGGCCGTGAAAAGGGGATTTTATGTTTTTTATTTATATTTGCTGGAAAATGAGCCCCAAGTCGGCCGAAGGCCGATAAAGGGGGATTTTATGTTTTAAATTTAAATTTGTTAAAAAATGATCCCCAAATAGACCGAAGGCAATTAAAGAGGGATACTATATTTTAAATTTAATTTTGTTGAAAAATGAGCNAATTTCAACCATCGGGTCAAGTTGGAAATGGAGTTATAATGAAACGTGGTTTTCAATATTTTTACAGAACTTAAGCATGTTAAGGAATTAAAAATATGAACGTTTGCAAGAATGAACACTTTTATTGAAGATAATAAATAACGAAAAAATTTCATATTTTTTTTTATTTATAAATAACTCTGAAAAAATGTACCAATCTGCCACATCGCTGCAACCCCCTTAAATAACGTTATGAAACAACGTTATGAAACAACAATTTTCAAAATTATTGATTTTTAAGAAAATTTTTAATTCGAATTAAACTTTTTCTAAGGCCGTGAAAAGGGATTTTATGTTTTTTTTATTATATTTGCTGTAGAAATGAGCCCCAAGTCGGCCGAAGGCAGATAAAAGGGGATTTTATGTTTTAAATTTAAATTTGTTAAAAAATTGATCCCCAAATCGACCGAAGGCAATTAAAGGGGGATACTATATTTTAAATTTAATTTTGTTGAAAAATGAGCCCGAATCGGCCGTAGGCCGATAAAGGGAATCTTACGTTTTTTATTCAATTTTGTTGAAAAATAAGCAGAAAATTTTTTGTAAAATGTTCAAATTTATAGAAATATGAAACTTCTATTAAAAATTTGAGATTTTAATCTTAATTGGTCAATTTTTTAAAATTTATAAAAATTTAAAAAAATCATATTTGAAAAAATTTTTCAAATTCGAAAACTTAATTGGAATTTGCATATTTTCCCAGCAAAATGAATTTTAATTGTCAAATTTATATCAAATTTTACTTTTTTTCAGAAATTTGACAATTTTCATTCAACTAAAAATTAAATTTTAAATAAAAAGTTTAACATTTGAGTTTAATTTTGAAGAAATTGGCGAATTTTATAGGAAATTTTCAAATTTGGAAAAAATTATCTAATTTTGAAGAAAAATAAACAAATCTTGTAAAAATTGTTAATTTTGATTTCAAAAGATTTATACTTTTGTTTAAAAAACCATATTTAATTTTTTCCGAAACTTGGTCAACCAGGGCTTCGAGGATATTATTCAGATTAGTCAGTTTGTTGATCTAGCCTTTAGCTTGCGTGAAAAATGTGTCAAAACTTTTTTGCATGCTCACACTCCCTGACACATAAGCGACACAAAAGGACCTAAGCCAAAAATAGTTTTATCCATCTCCTCCTAGGTTTATTTTGAAATAACCTAATTTTAAACATAACCTGTATAATTAGTATTTTAAACTTCTCTGAGCGTTTTTGTCGATAAGTGCTATGTTTTTCTAGAATATGCGATAAACCACCGTTTTTTGGACTTTGTTCATCGTAAAATCCTTTCTCCTCCTAGGTCAAATTTTAAAATTCACTCAAATTTTCACAGAAGGTAGCTCGAAACAAATTAAAAAAATCCTCTCGAGCGTTTTTTATCAAATTTCGACTCCAAACTCAAAATATGAATTTTTGAGGTCACGTGAAAAAATTTCCGAAAAAAAATGTGCTTCGATTTTTTTGTAAGTAGGCTCAAAATAAATTAAGAGGAGATAGTTTCACCATTTCGACTTGGGTCCTCTTGTGTCGCTTATGTGTTGGGAAGTGTATGCATACAAAAAAGTTTTGACACATCTTGCATGCAAGCTAAAGGCTAGTTCTACAAACTGGCCTATCTCAATAATATCACCGACGCCCTGATTGGCTAATATTTACCAAGAAAAATCAATTCCAGCGACCAGTACCCCCTTAAGGGGGTGGGTGTCGCTGATTTTGATCTTTTACGAAGCTATTTTTGGATAAACTAGCAGAGCTGATATCCCAAAAACTTTTGCATCTTGAAGAACAACTCTTCAAGGTTATTTCTAATTTGAAAGTAATCTGATACAGTCCCACCTACGCCGACACCTACGCTTTTAAAAAGCCTACTAAAAAAACACTTAATACGTATTTTCTCCTTCAATTTTTACCATTTTTCATTATCTTTTTGTGACAGGCTCCAGAGAAGCCTCACACCTAATTCAAAAACGTTTTTTCTTTGGAATTTTGCTTTTGGCGGACAAAAATGCGAAAAAACTAAAAGTAACATTTTAAAATGATCAATTTGGAAGGCTCAGGCAAAAAGTGTCTCCTCCACCAGTTTGACAGATATAGTTTCGACTCATACTGCATATAATAGTACATGACTTGTTTTACAATGAACAAGAGAGTTTTTTCTGGAATTTTGCCTCGGCGTCTCTTGGGAGCCATGTCAACTTTTCATTCATAGCCAAATTGTTTGAAATGGTCAGTTTGGGAGGCTCAGGCAAAAGGTATCTCCTCCACCAGTTTTAAAGATACAGTTTCGGCTCATACTGCACCGAAAGCACAAGACTTGGTTTGACAACGAACTAGAGATTTTTTTTTCGAAATTTCGATTCGGCGTCTCTTGGGAGCCATGTCAACTTTTCATTATGAGCCTAAATTTTTGACAAAATTTAGAAACCAAAAAAAATGCTTCAAGGTATTTTTTTCGTAAATTCAAACACTTTTAAGGATTTTGGTGCAATTTTAAACTCGGTAGCGTCAAAAAGAAACAAATTAGCGCACTTTCAATTTTAATCCTAAATGAATCAATAATTTTAGTTTTCGTTTTTTGGCCGCCAATAGCAAAATTCCGAGTGAAGGACAATAATGCATTATGGGTTAGGCTTTTTTGGAGCCTGACACAAAAAATTAATGAAAAAATGATGAAAATTGAAGGAGAAAAACGTATTGAGTGATTTTTTAGGGAGCTTTTTAAAAGCGTAGTGGTGCGGCGTAGTGGATTGTAATCAGATTATTGTTAAATTATAGATCACCGTGAAGAGTTGTTCTTCAAGATGCATAAGTTTTTGGGATATCAGCTCTGCTAGTTTATCCAAGAATAGCTTCCTAAAAGGTCAAAATCTGCGACACCCACACCCTTAAGCACACTTTTCAAAAAAGTCTGATTAGATCAGTCAACTCGGTGAAACCAAATTAAAAAAAATTTAAAATTTTTTGGAATTTTTCTAGAAAATATAATTTTTTGGATTAAAATAAATTTCACATTCGATTGAAAAATTTTAAGACAGCATAATTTGAAGTTCCGAAAATGTCCGAAATTTTTCTGCAATTTTCTCATAACTGAATCAGAATAATCCAAAGGAGAGATTTCAGCTGACAAAATTCATATTGAATTTAATTATTTAACACTCAATGGTTTTTGGAAAAACGCTAAAAATTGTAAAAAGGCTCACAGTTCTGTGTTATTTACTCAGCTGTTATTTATCGTCTATTTTCCGAGTAAATAAGAAATCATTATAGTTAAACATTCGAAACATCAATTAAATGATCAATTTAAATAAATTGTTGATACTTAAAAATTGTATGAGTGTATTATATAAAATTTGTTGCCCTCAAGGTTCAAACCTTTAGGCCTTGGTACAAGAATTAACATTTTTTGAAGTTGTCAACTGCGCCACACTGTCGTCCAGAAATAATTATTTAAAACTTTGTTAATAACCTCAAAATGAAAGCTTGAAATTTTGTTAGTGTTTCGAAAAAAATCCGGTTTTGTCCGCTTAGATTTGCGTTTTTTTGGTTTTCAGAAAGAATGCGTAGGTTTTTCCGGTTTTGTCTGCTTAGACAAAAACCACAGTAGTGTCTTTTCTTTAAACTGTCGTTCTTTTCATACGAAATTTTAACGAAAAATTCGGATAATAACGCTGAGGAGCGTAAAACGAGAGTCGGCAGCAAAAGGCCAAAAAATAGAAAATTTCCACCATTCAAAAATAAAGAAGAATTTTATTTAAAAAAAAATTGATATATTTGTTTGCTGTCAAATTTTGCGTTTTTTACAATATTTTTAAAATGAGAAACGAAGTTCAAAATAACTTATGTTAAAATTGGCCTTTTAAAAAAAAAATATTCGTTTTGTCAATTTTATCAACAAATTTTCATAAAAAAAATTATCGAGTTTACTTTTTTGTTCAAAATTATCGAGTATTAATCGTGGCCTTATGATTAAATATCGGTCATCCAGTTTGAGAACTGGATGAAAATATTTTCACTATTTTAAGCAAGATTATTAAAATGCTTCTATTTTCTTTTTCTCCAAAATTTATCTTCGTTTTATTCTCTTTAAAAACTGACCTTGAATTTTGAGTAATTTGAATAAAATCGTACGTTTTTTATTAAAGTCTAGAAATTATGTTTGTTATATTACTTTATATCTTTAATTCGAATCAATTCGCTCTGATTGGCCCGTTTCAGCGCGGGTTGTTTTCTGATAGCCGGAGACCGCGCACCTCACACACACACCTCAAATCTACGAGAAAAATGTCTCCTTCGCGGGAAATGGCGGAAAAGACTTAATTCTGCGTTGTTCAAATATTTAGAATCTGGACCGAAAGGGCTGGAGATCCATATATTTATAATCCTCATTCAATTTTCGATGCCATGAATTAAAATACATGTAGTCTGTATCTTCAACAGTGGAAAGTTTTTAGTAGAGACCTTTTGAAACAAAACCCCTCCTCGGAAAGCACTGTCAGAGTTAAGAAAAAAATCACCAGATGTAGAATTGGAGTGTCATTTAACTCTAACAACCCAACAGTCAAATTTTATTTATCAATTTCACGGTTTATATAAAACTTTAATCCAGTCAGTAAAGGTTTAAATAAAAGTGATCGAATGGTCTGAAAACAACGCATAAATCAAATTTATTCCGGCTTACATGTTTTTTATTTGTTTTCGGTTTCAACCACGGCGTCTCAAGGAGGTTGTGGCTGTTTTACGTTGTTTCCGTGCGCAATTTTTTATCTTTACATTTGTGAGTATTCAGTACAAACTAATTTCATACGAACGCTATAAACTTGTTTTAATTGTAAAACCAACCCGCACATGTCTCTCCTGAATAGGCTGTTACAGGTTATTCTCGATATTCTTGGATTTTTTTTGAGCTCACAGCTTGGTTATTTCGTGGATGAGGATCATTTTCTTTCATACAGCCAAATTCCAAAAATCAATATTTCTGTACGAAAATAGCATTTTAAATCGGAAATTTTCATTCCGCCTACGCAAAATCGATGAACTGCAAAAATTTTAGAGAAAACCGATTCTTGGAGATTGTGACATGTTATACAGTTTTTTCTCCTGAATCTCTTACGTACTAAGCTTATGATTATAAAATATAAATTAATTGGAACGACTTTCATATTAGACGTTTTTTACTTTGGCTTTCGGCAAAAAGAATGAGTCATCACTAAAATTTAAAATTTCAAAACGAAATTTCTTCATAAATTTCTATTAAATCGTCCCCTATTAGATCATATTTAGTATCAGTTAAACTTAACCCCTGGAATCACAAAAAAAAGTTCCGCCTAGGCACCAGAGCCGATATATCGGCTCTACTTTGGACGTTGTTTTAAGAAAGCTCAAGGTAATTGAAGCTCCAATTACTTTTGCAAAGGAAGTTTAAAAGTTATATTTTTGCATCAATCCATTTAAAATTCTAGAATTTTGATTTTTAGTTCTGGAAAATATAGTTTGGAAAACCAAGGTGTATTATATCACGTGATAACGTGCTCATTCGTAGTCTTCAAAATTTTCATTTTAATGAGAACCAAAGCACAAGTATCTCCCCACGTCACACTTCAATTCGATAAGGATCTATATATCATCAAAATGAGTTATTTTTAAAAAAAAGTGAAAAAAATGATGAAAAAATCACAAATTTCTATGAAAAATGGGTAATTTCCCAAATATAAGCAGATAAATGCACTTTTTATATTATTTTTAATTTTATATAGCAATCAAGTGAACAGTTTGGACAATTTTTGATTGATTTAATAAATTTTTATAATAAATAATTTTTTTCATGGAATACGTTAATTGAAAAATTTTGAAATTTCACTTCCAAAAAAAAATATCTGTTCCAAGATACGAATAATTTTAATGTTAAGTGTTTTGTATGCACAAAACACTTTCCTAAAAACTAGCTTATCTCACATTTGTACTTGATGTCTAGTTTCGAAATAATTTTTCCGGAAGTAAAACTTTCGGCGAAAAATCTCAAAAAATCAACTCCCCGCAATATTTGAACTAAATATTCAAAAACAAAATGAGTATTTTTTTCGGAATCACCGCACAATTTTTGATAATGTATACGAAAGAAACAATTCTGTGACATTTTTTTTGCCGTTTTTAGGAGGTTTTAGGTAGGTTTGAGCCGATATATCGGCTCTATGATTCCAAGGGTTAAGGTACAATCTGTACTAATATTTACAAAGTGGACGTAAGGGTTAAAGATTTTCTATCGTTTAAAAAATTGAATGAAAGTTTATTCATATCAATTGACAAATCACCCAACATCTGCTATATATCCAAAAAAGATTACGATAAAAAACTATCCGACATTTTTGATACGGAAAATTTCGAAAAACTACCGAATTTCAAAATTGTAACAGAGCTTGAAGCGTTTCGAAAGATTCTCACTGAAACACTCGGACGCAATGTTTCGAATTTAAAAATGTTGAACCTTCACCCCAAAAATAGCATTTCGGAAGCTTTTGGGACAATTAAAATGCATAAAGACGGGTTTCCCTTACGAGTCGTAAGTTACGACCCATCGTACCTTCTCATACTTGTATAACAACAAATATAGAAACAATTTGAAACTTATCTTGAGCCCCTCATCCCAGAATGTTCATACTAAGTGAACTCAATCAAAGATTTCAAATAGAAATTTCTTGCCCAACGAATTAATTTTAACCCCCAGACGCACGAACTGATTTCTTTGGATAAAAAACCTATATCCCTCAGTTAATGTACACCGGGGCCTTACATTTTGAGCCTACCATACCAAAATCCTAATAAATATTTTCCGAAAGAATACAATGCACAGGGGAATGAATACCCTTTACCGACAAGAGCAAATTTTTTGAAATTAATGAAAAATACATTAACGAAATTCAGTATTTTTCGCTCTCGGATCGGCATATATCGTCAAATGTCCGGTTTATCCATGGGCTCTTGCCTTTCCGGTATAATTTCGAACCTCATATTTATGATGGAAATGGATATTATCAAAAATTCGAAAAATCCGGAGATATAACTAGTTGGTGCAGGTTTGCAGACGATATTAGCTGTGTTGTTAAAATCGGTAGTTTCGGAAAAATTTACAAAAAAATTAACTTTTGGGACGGCAACCTATTCTTTACCTTTGAAAGAATGTCCGAAAATCGACTGACCTTTCCAAATTGCAAAATATTCATTGAAAATATCGTATAGAGCTCAAAAACTATCGAAAATTTGGTTTGGACACCCCACCCCCAAAATTACAAAAAATCAGTTTCACCTAAAAGATAAATCATCGCTAATATTTGGACTCAATTCCATAATGAAGCTAACATGTCACATGTATATTCTAGGCAGAGAGTTGTATCTATTTTGGGTCTTTCGGGTTTAGTACGTTTTTAAGGATTTCTCGTATTTTACTTAGGACCAAATTTTTAGGGTATTCGTTTCTGAGTAAAATGGTTTCTGCTCGTTTTAGCCTTTCTAAACTGTTAAATTCATTGGAGCTTGTATCAGCTTCATTATGGAATTGAGTCCAAATATTAGCGATGAGTTATCTTTTAGGTGAAACTGATTTTTTACTGACATGTAACATGTCTTAAAACTGAAATGTACGCTTAACAATTAGTTAATAATATGAAACATCTCCTTCCAAATTTCAATATAAATATAGCGCTAAAAACTATTAGGATCAGCCAACTTTTTTCTAGGTCTTCAAAATCGGAACCACCTTCCCTTTATGCAAAATCTGACTCAAACTATCACTTTGTCTGTGATTATGGCGAGGACTATATTGGTATATGCCTCTGACCGCTCAATCCCTATATACGTGAGCATCAACAACCCTCAAGAGGTGGGTAAGGTTTTTTCCACAAAATACACTGTGCGGAATATAAAAAACAACTTGCGAAAGTAAAAAGGGACAACTCATACCATTTTCAGTCACATTTTAAAATTTTAACTTACAATTTTAAAAATTACTTTGACCGTATTTATACTGAGGCATACTACATCAAAACAATAAACCCCAGTCTGAATATACAAAAAAAACCAGAATAAATTCGCGCTTTTCTCGAAAATGGGCACGTAAAAATTAAGTCCAAATAGGCTATTTAAAATAGCCCTAAAACTTAATTTTCTGCACTCTAGATTTAGCTGAACTCACATTTGTTTCTTTCTCGCTTTAAAACTTACTTTTGAAAATGTTTGAAATTCAAACTTTGAATAAAACGAAACTAGTAAAGTTAATCTTGCCTTTTTTATTTGTACTCACATTTAACAGTTCTGACTCAATATATCAAAAAATCATATTCGACCAATAACAAGCCAGGATTTTGAAAAATTCGAAATGTTTTTGAGAATTGACGATTTTATGCTTAAAATTTTCGTCTTGTTGCAGTGATACCTAATATGATTTAATATTTGACGATTGATTGTATATTCTTAGAAATATGTCCATAAAGAATATAAAAATAGCTAAAAATGGCTTTTAAAATTCTGAAATTTTCCTTTTCCCAATTCCTTATCCCAACCTCGTCCCAATTTATTTCCATTTTCTTAATGTAATGTGTGCGCCTCAACGAGAGCTATCGTTCAGTTATAGTCGCAATTTCCACAAGCCAATTTTTTGACGAATTATGCGTTAAAAACTAAAATATAGTTTATCCAAATCCAGAGATTGAGGAGAACACTCCCGAAACCATTGTTCCGCAGTTTGATCAAGCTTCGTTCTAGAGGCATGTGAAGTTTACAATGATTTCCCAATAATTGAAACTTAAAAAATAAAATTTGATAAAAAAATTATGACATGTTAAAAAATTCGAAATTTTATCGAGATTCCAGTCGTTAACATTAAAAATTACAGAAAA
The DNA here is from genome assembly GCA_004367855.1 of Oikopleura vanhoeffeni. NCBI lineage: Eukaryota > Metazoa > Chordata > Appendicularia > Copelata > Oikopleuridae > Oikopleura > Oikopleura vanhoeffeni. Next base: position 504,405 of record SCLH01000518.1, on the reverse strand, counting down.
ACTTTGAAAGGAGTTCTGTATAATAAAATTTGCGGTTTTAATGACCCAGATTTAAAAATACGTTTTTATTTTGACGATCAGAAATACAGAAATATCAGTAATACAGATAAACCAATATGTGGAATCAATAGATTCGAAACGCAGGATCCACGATGGTTTGTGGATCCACGATGTCGAGTGGTGTGTAGCGCTTCGAGCCAATCCATTTCCCCGTCAAGGTGAAATTTGCGAAGCAAAACTAACGTCAAAACTAGGGAATTTCTAGCAATGCGATGGCCTGCGTTCGAATCTATGATTCCCACATGGTTATCTGATTTACTGAGTTATTTCTGTTTTTGATCGTCAAAATAAAAAACGTATACATACTATATTTGAACAACCCAATTTTAAAGATTTAAAAATGAAGTAAAAATCTCTGAAATTGGGGGGAGAGATAGCTTTTTCAAGAACTTTTTTGAAGTCTTTGTGTATGCGTACACCATGGTGCACCACCTTCTCAAACATCCTCACAATAAACGTCCTGACAGTTTCTTAACCGTCCTGACAGTTTGTCAACGTCCTGACAAAAATTTAAAAGTGATACAATTTTTCCAAACGTCATGACATTTTTCGATTTTTTCATGGAAATGAAACTGTGTTTTTTAAATATAATTAACTTATGTAATGAAGAAACAGCTATATTTAGTGTTCACAATAGATAATTATGTTATAAACAGGTTTTTAAAAGGGATGACTTTTGCTAGGGTTTTTCATCCCCTTTTTACGTAAGTTTGGGCAAAAGATAGGCAAAAAATGGGGATAGAAAATCCGGCCGAGGAAGATCCCTTCTACAACCCTGGTTATAAATCGATAATTAAATGTTCTAAAAGTCCCCGTGGGCCGTTCTGACAGTTTCTCAAACGTCCTGACAGTTTCTCAAACGTCCTGACAAAATTTTTCAAAGCATAAGTGTCAGGACGTTTGAGAAGGTGGTGTAGGTGGGATAATATCAGATTACTGTAATTTTGAAAATTATTGCAAAGAGTTGTTATTTATCGTGAAAAAGTTTTTGGAATATCTCATTTGCTAGTTTGTCGATTTTTTACGGATTTCAATGAAGACAATTAAAAATCGAAATTTAATAATTTAAATTTATTGTTATTATCGACTTGAGTTTTTATCTAAAAGTCTTTTTAACGACGCCATGTTACGAATTTACAGTCGGCAATTTACAAAAATATGAATACAGTATAAATTTTTTAAATCGAGAAAAAAATTTGTCAAAGCAATTTATATGTGATAAATAGGGTGGTACAACTCGAGACTCGCACCGTAAGTTTCGAAAATTTGAGGCGCAAAAAATCGCAGAAATTAAAAATTGAAGCAAGTTCAATGATAGAAACAGTAAAAAGGGCAATTATGCACATTGCAAAAATACCCTTTGGCAAACTATTACAGCTTAATATTTCGACCAATCAAATTATTGCAATTTGATTGTTCCATTTTACAATCCAATCAGGAAATGAAAGGAAATAGCGCAATTTTAATATTAATTCTAGAAAATTCGCACAAAATTTACATCAAAATTTACAAGGCTGTTTCTGTCGAAAAAAGTCTTCTTCAAACAGCAATGACTTCGCTTGATAGGCAGGATATTCTGGACGGCATTGTGTTCTAGAAGATTTTCTAGAAATCTAGAATTCTTTCTCTTTTTCCCCATTCTAGCGACATTTTACGCTCTCACTCGAGGCTTATTGTTAACTACACATTCTAAAACAGAATTAGTATAAAGGAACAAAAATGGTCAAAATTTTTGTCAGTCAATTTTTTTTTTTAAATTTTATGTAAAAAAGTTTTTTTAGCATTATGCACTGCAAGTAGCACTTTTTGAGACAATTCGATCGTCACAACATTTATTGAAGATAGTTTCATAAGTTTGATTTTCGCAGCAAGATCTGGAGCTTTTGGAGGCGTATGGCATTCGATTTGGATATTTGCCACAGCACTCATCCCATGGTGGAGTACCAATTTGCTGTTTGCACTCTCCTTCGCGATCAAAACCAAACCTAGAAAATTTTAAATATATGACCAATTTTGAAAACAAATTTTGACTCTCAGAATTGCATTAAGGCACGCTTTGACGGGCAATTTTGAAACTAATTGGAGTTTGTGCTTTTTCTCGTGAAAACTAACTACATTTCAGTACTCATTAATTGGAACAAAATTTGTAATCACAACAAAGTGTAAGAAAATCACGTGACCGTTTAATCAAGCAATAAGGCTGCCAAAACAGTCTTTTTTTCAAAAATACCTTAATCACCTTGAAATTACGCATTTCATTTTAAAACAGCAACCAAAAACTTATTACTTGGCACGTGGAAGTAAAATCAATTACGAATGAACCTGCCGGAAACGGTATTACTATATAAGTAAAATAAAAGATAATCAAAAAATACGCAGTTATCTGATCGCTGATTTATTTCAACTACACCTAGAATATACCTGAAAAAATAACTGCATATAAATTTCGACTATCTTTTATTTGACTCATGAAAACCAATATTTTTATAAAGCTTCAAACCAAAAAGTTAAAATTCTTACGAGGACCTTGACGATCTCCGTTTTGTGGTCATTTTGCGACCTATCATAAAACAAATTGGACTTATAAAATTTAATTTTTATGTTCCTGTTAGCAGCGTGAAATTCTATCAGCAAAAAGCGTTAAATTAGGTTATTCGCATTTGTATAGCCCAATATATGTAATACATTGCATAAATCTAGTCTCTAAGTGATATAGAATTATGATTTAATGTCGATGAATGTTATATCGATAAAGTTCTTCAAGAGATTAAAAATATATTTATGTAATTGACTATCTTAGAAAAGTTTTCTATGTCTTAAATTGTAAAGCCAATTTTAGAGACCCAATTAAGGGTTTGCTGACAAAGTTAAAAAAACGCTTTATTTTGAACTATTTTATATGTGGCGAAACCGGTCTCAATTATTACGCTTAAATATATGAGTTTCGATCCGAGATGCGAAACTTACTAGACTCGATATAACACTGCTGGGTCTTTGCTTTGAGTTGATTTTTTCTTTGTAGAATGTCCAGAATGCTTATCTTTATCGATTAACTTTTCACAAGATTCACATTAAATTAATCTTAGTCTCAAAAATATTTTTGATTGTGTTTTCAATTGGATTCTTCTATTTTTGACCGTAAGTAATTTTAAAAAAATGCAAATTTTTCTTTAAAAATGAGTAGTAAGAATGAGAAATAAAAAAAGTCACAAATACAAGATCAAAAAGTAACCGAAATAGAATTATTATTTAAGTGGTAAAAGAAAAAAATTTTCAGGGTTATACATTTCTGTAAGACCGATAGTAAATAAACTGTTAATTTTCAAAACTATAACTGAACGCTGACAAATTTTTAAACTCTAAAAATGGGACAAAAACCACCCAACCCGCATTTTTGGTTTATCAAAAAATGTATCTCTTCCTAAAGTTACACATTCAAAATACAAATAAATGTGCAGCTAGAGAAATCGTGCAGACTATCGTGCTGTATGAATTTTTGGGTGTGCAGTTGAATGCGAAAAACCGTTTGTCCCGTGGTCCCCACCACGCGTGGTTTTCTCATATTAGGCATGACTAGGATGGGTTGACCTAAAACACTACCATAGTTGATTTTGTGAATGTTTTTAAGTTCTCGTATGATGTATCGGTCGTCTTACCGGTCCGAAAATTGAATTTTTGCCGTTTTTTATGATAAAATAATTTTTCGAGGTGAGAACAGATATTGTTTTTCTGAACATACTTCGTTTCTTAGATTTAAAACTTGAATTTGGGTAAAATTCTTGATGATAACTAAGAACTTCTAATTTGTCCTTCTGATAAATCAAAAAATGTCAATATTATTAATAAGACACTTTACATTAAAAAGTTAGATGCAGTTTTTACGCCTGATAAATTTAAACGGTTAAAAATCAACCCTGTAAATACAGACTTGACCAAAATTAGGAAATTAATTAGTGAATTTCGACCATACCTTACTAATCTAGAAGACTACAAAATAAAACCGTTAGAAAATCTAAAAAGAGGCTATGGAATAATTAAAAATCATAAAAATAATAAATTAAGGCCAATTGTAAGTAGTTTTAATACAATGACTTCAGGAGCAGAAACCTATTTAAAAACACTAATTTTTAAAATAAATAAAAATTGCAAATTCGTAATTGACTCAACTCTGAGCTTCAAATGCAAATTTTTAGAATTTACTAAAACTAGTGTTTTTAACTCGGAAGATCATGANTCATGGTTAAAAATGCCGTCGGGAACCTCCTTAAAGGGGGTTGCGGTCGTATTGATTTTAGGTCACTTTGAGGTCTCAAACGTCCCCCAAAATGCTAAGGAATGCCAAGAAAACAAAAAATGAGTAAAAAAAAATCCAAAAAAAAGATCGAAATTTTCATCTTTTTGAGAATTTTTCTGAGTAATTTTCTTTGGAAAACATTGAAACCTAATTTTCGACCAGAACGCGAAAACGCGAAATATCAAAAAGCTGTAAGCAGATTTTCTTCTCGGCATCACCCAAGCTTTGATCGTACTTTGGACTGAATCCGACGACTTTAATTTTCCGAGTTTTCACTTCCGGTTTACTAAAATGCAATTCTCTGGAATCAAACGACAATTTTTCGAAATCTTATTCCTAAAAAATAACCGAAACATATTTTTTTCTTTTTTTCCCAAATAAATACTGCATTTTGAAATTTAACCCTGGAAGAGCAGTACTTTGAAGAGCGAAAACCTTGAAATAAGGCGGTTTTTGGCAGTTCTAGAAAATACTAGTCCGAAATTNAAAATATAATTTCAACAAATTACGAGCATTATTGTTTTCGTGGTTCATGCCAAGTTTGAGTGGAATCGTATGCTCGGAGGAGTAGAACTTTGAAATTTACATACTCATGTGAGCAGTCAGTTGAATCTAGAACACTCTCGAAAACCAACAGCGACAGATTGTATGATTAACTACAAAACTGGTGTATCTCCTATTAGTACTAAAATTAGCGCTTTTGTAAGTGAACTTTATCGAATTCACCACTGAAAGTGCCGAAAATACTGCGACTGAAAATTCAAAAAAAATTTACTTAAAAAATAACTACCCCTTACACATTCTCAATAGTAAAATCGCCGAAGTTCGTGGTCAAAATTTTCTAAAATCAGATTACGGTGAAAAACGTAAAGCTGAACTCGAGAATCCCGATTATGAACATTTCACTTTTTCTATTCCATATACAAGTCAAAGATGTTCTAGTGTAGCGAGTAATATCTATAAAATAATCAACCAATTTACTCCAAATTACAAACTAAGGATAACTTTTACGAGTATAAAACTTGATAGCGTTATCCAGTCCCGCCTTAAACCTACATAAAATTACTACCAGCATTGTAACGGTTCCTATAACTATGTATGTGATTGTGTATCTAAATATATAGGCAAAACACAGCAAATGCTACTCGGGATTAACACAACATCCGATTTGTATCTTATTGATATTCGCTTTTGAAAAACAGAAGGGCCGTATATTTGCTTAAATTTATAAAGATAGTTCAAAATATTCCCTACTCGAAGGTTTAAATAAAAATTTTATGTTTTACACCTTCTTAGCTTCTTGTTTCTTTGAGTCAAAAAATTCGTAATATTACAATAGCACAAATAAACTGATCTTATTTCCGTATAACAGTATAATAGAGTATACATTGATGAGTATTACTGCGATTTTGTTCGATTGTTTATCGCCCAAAAACAGTTTGATACAATTATAAAATTATTGTTTTATCTCTATTACCTTACCTGTCACGATCCCACAAAGCACATCTGAAAATCCCCTCACAACCAAACAGAACCTGCCATGTCCCGGACGACCACCTTTGAGCGTATTGTGAAGCATAATAATGCTATATTAAATATTCATTATTAATTGCACCTGCTAAGATCAAGGAACATTTAAACTGATGTCTAAATTTTTTTTTTAATTTAATTCTTTGCTCGATAAATGCAAGAGAAAATAGAGGTTTAGTTCTAGGCAACTTTCAAATCGGAAGAACCATGACAGTTTTCAAAATCCCACATATAACCTGCGCGTGCCGGTGACCCCCTTGGGCCCCGGGCCACCAGAATTATAGTAAGACACTGCGAGCGAAATAGATTTTCGCGGTATTCCGAGTAGATCATCTCATTGTCAAAAAATCAAGTTCCCGTATCCCCTTCGACGCGAAGAAGGCAACGCACTAAATCAGAATCAATTGAATAAAAATAGTTTTGACCTGAACTTTGAAGGCTCATCAGCGGAAGGAGAGAATAATAAAAAAATGCGGAAAATTCAAATATAATTCTTTGAAGCGCATAAACGTCCAATAAAAACGAACTATATCTTTTCCAGAGTGATACCAAATATATATAAATTTAACTCAAACCTGACTTTGCTGAATACCTGTTCTCTCGAGGTGTATATAAATACTCGTCTACTATATTCCTACGAGACACATGAAACTAGTTTTTCCTGTCCAAAGAGAATACATCCACGAATATATTGGTCAGCAACCTATTTTTGAAAGATAAATAATATGAATTTTTATTAGATCAAGATGCAGCCACTAAAGAAATGGATTCAACGAGTATGGACGCTGCAGCGAAGCTCTGATACTCCGCGTTCATGAATATCAGTTAATCAAGCGTTCAGCGTGCGCGCTACATCGAATTCCTCAACTAAAAATCCAAGACCGATTTACTTTGGAGGAGAGATAAGTATTCGCGCGCAATCAAAGTGCTTTTTTATCTTTAGAGAAGAGTCACTTGATAATATAATAAAACGGCGCATAAATGTAACCAGAGAAAAAAAAATAATCGTATCCTCGGCAGGAGCAGCCTCAAGGAGATTCCTCCTCAAAATCCGGCAGTCTCCTTCAGAGAGCTGATTTAATTGTTGTATTTATCAGTCGGTCGCTAGAATTTGTCCGTTACCGAAATAGGTCGAAAAGTGACCTAAAAAAAAAGTAGTATATACATATTCTTTTGAACTAAAGGCGGCGTGAGGCAAAATTATTAAAACCATTAACAGAAGAAAGATGGGCAGCACTCAGGTCAATTGAATTAAAAGTCTGCGATTATTCTATCTCGTTAAAGGCATCTTAAAAAAATCGCTGCGCTTCCGACCTAAGGTCGTTGGGTGAGGGGGTTAACTCTGGAATCATAGAGCCGCATACCGCCTCAACGCCTACCCCGAAACCTCTTAATAATGGAGAAAAAAATCTCACAGGGAAATGTTTCTTCGACATACATATAAAAGAATTGCGTGAGATTCGAAAAAAATACCATTTAGAATCTCTTAGACACATATCGTGTTCGAAATAGTACGGGGATTTGATCTTTTTGAGATTTTTTCGCGGCAACAGTTTACTTCTCTGGATAAAATTAATTTCGAAACAGAAACATCCCAATATACAATGTGAGGACAAATCAGTTGAGGTGAAAAGTGTTGTTCGTGCATCACAACACTTAACCTCCCCGATCAGACCCCAAAAGCCACATTCGGGGGCCGAGAGTATTAAATCCTCATAAACAGGGATAGAAATAATTAAATCGGCATCAGACGTTAATTCAAATGTGTCTAGAGCGAGAGTTCGAATGGGTCGAGCTATTGTTTTTAAAAATTGTATACGACTAACAGTTCAAAGAGGATTTTTTTCCTCTTTTTTAGAGTTTCGACTGATTTCGTAAAAATATATGTTCCTACGCCGGAATACCGACAAAAAAATCTATAATCGAGAGACTGAGTATGAAGGACATTACCTTAGAGGCTCCTCTGGTAGGGGGATTTTTTTCTCTGGTCTTATTGAGTAGTTTTATTATTTGAAGTGATTCGCGAGATAACGGAGAAAAATAATTAAAAACACTAATCACGGCGAATAACGATTTTTTGAAATAAATCAAGTTCGACTATAGTAGTTTGATGCGAGAATATGACAGGAATGCACAGCTGAAGTTGATTAACCGATATCAATGCCCGGGGGTAAGACTAAAGCCTTACCGAGTTTGTTCATTTTTTTCCAGTGCGGTCTGAACACTGATCAAATAAATATTTATTTGTAGTGGTCAAAATAGGTTTTAAAGATTCGTGATGTCTCTTTTTGGCACACGTCAAAAAAATAACATTATCAGGTTTTAGACGATGGATAGAGTATTATGGGTGATAAATCTATAAACAAACACATCAGAAAGCCAGGGTTTGAGTTATTGATTTATAATTTTGCGATATCACTCTTGGAAAAAGCCTTTTTAGAAAAAAACCTAAGTTCATTCTTATGAGCTTAATACGATCGGAAAGATCCATCTAAATTTAGACAAAATTAACTTTAAAAATGTATGTTGAATGCCCGAGCCCCCGAAAATTAAAATGTATTTTAGTCTTTCGCCAAAACCCCGTAATAACGCCTTCAATAGTTCAAGCTCGAAAAACTATTTTATCAAATTTGTTTCTAATTTTCTGCGTTGAATTTTGGCGCAAACAGACACACGACAAACTCGTTTTTAGAAATTCGATGAGATGAGTTTTTTATTTAATCATAGGCTATCATCATTTTTATATAGTCAGTGTTATAATTTTAATCTGTTCTAATTGCATATGATGACTCTTGAAAAATGTTTGGTTTCCAGATTGATATGTACCTGAGAACTAAATCTTATTTTGTCGTGCATTTTTATCGATGCAAACAGAATAAAATTTTAAAAAAATATTAGCCTTCAATTTATTTAAGTCTACCTACTTGATCCCCCCGAGTCATATAAAATAGATGTAAGAGTTCTATCGCCTTTATTATCATCTCCGCTGGAGAGAGCACCCGCGCAAAAAGTGCGGTCTCCGAATGGCGTTTGGGGGTGAGGAATTCAATGGTTTCGGCGTGAGAGGAGTTAAGCAGATGAAATTTTATTGCTGTGTATGCGGGATCAGATATTTTTTTGTGGCAAGTGAAATTTCTAAATTTCTAACTTTAAGTATTTCCTATGAAAAATAATATTAATAAATATTATTAATCAATCAAAAAGTTGTCCAACTTGTTCAGATAAACAATGTTATTATAATTTAAACTAATAAAATGAGAGAGATACTTTAAATTCCGCTTTACTTCATAGAATTTAGCACATTTTCATAGAAATTTGATTTTTTTCCATCATTTGTTTTTGAGACTGTTTATACAATAAGTTGATTGATAATATCGATCTAATCTTGGATTCAAAGCCTCGTCGCCACGCTAGTGTCTAGATCTGTGGCGAGTGACCTCCATAAAACACTGAACATTTGTGAAGACGCCCTCGATGAAGCCCCACTGTATCATCGACGATAATGCAACAGGGCCCCGGCTCTTGTTTCTCAACCTATATTTCTTAGCACTAGAAATTCAAATATTCTAGAATTTGAAATAGTGAGGGCAAAAATGACGTAACTTTTTGCTTCCTATTGCAAAATCAATTGGATTCTCAAACTCGACCTTGAGCGTTCGAAACATATCGTGCAAAAGCATAGAGCCGTATATTCTGCTCTTTCTGTGATTTCCATTGGTTGAAGTCAGACTTGGATTTCACTGCCATTGCACAGGAGGCCGCGATGTAGTATGCGGAAAAAAAGACGATCTCCGCGAAAAGTAAGGAGATTCCCCTATGGGAGAAAAAGATAAATAGAGTTTAGAGTAGCAGAGGAAGATCAGGCGTTGTACAATAGTACCACAAAACCTTTCTAAAAACTTTTTTCTCTCAATCTCTCTGTTGTAATACTGATCATATTTTTAAGAAACTCCGGGGTTTGAAGATCAAAATGCTGCCAGAGGAATACGGCATAATAACCAAGTATGTAAGAGAAATAATAACTTTGATCGGCTGGTGATAAAAAGTGTTAAATTAATTGATTTGGAAATGCCAATCGGCAAACTATTGGAATTGTTATGAAAAGTGCGTAGCGTATTTCCTAACGATACTTTTATAGTGATTGCCAAATATCTTTGACTCGAGAGAAGTGTTGAAGCGCTCTCAAAGTAACATTAAATATTACATTAAGGGTCAGCACGAGCTAAAGGTACGGTTGAGATTGTTTATCGCACTGATTAAGAATGTGGTCAAACGATGTTTACCAAATTTGGGTGCTTATTAGCGATCTAATGTCAAGTGTTAGTTACTATTGAGAATATATATCCTGAACAAGGGCCACTTGTGATAAATTCCGGTCATAAGACTATTCGAAATTTAAGCGTAGATGATATCTACGCTTAGGATCTACAATATCTTCAAAATAAATATGTGGAGTACGCATAGTTACGACCCTCCGACTTAGCTTTTTCGTGCACGGCGTTGAAAATATGATTTTTAGGAAACACTTTAGTTATTCGTAATGAATTCTCTGGGAGACGCCAAGATCGCATTATATATAGAGTTTCGGACGGGAGAACCAAAGGCATCAGTTTAACCGAAGCAAGATAAAAAAAAACTTCACCAGTGTTCTAAGCGCACACGTGCAGAAAAGTAGTAAAGACGATTGATATAAAGTTATAAAAAACGTGTACTGACAGTGTGAGATTGCGCTAGATTGTACATAAAATATTTGAAAGAAAGTTTGTGTGAAATTTTTGGTCATTTTTGGTCTTCACAAATCTTTCCAGAAAGATTTAGTATCGTTTTATTCCCGAACCGAAAGTACTTTGTATCTGAACTCTTATCGACTATTCAAATTTTGCGGTGACATTCAAACACTTCACTGTCGACTCAATTCCTTCATATTCTTTCATACAGGAACCGTTGTTAGATCCGGTTTTTCATTCTAAGCACTTCGATAGATCGAGACGAGAGAGTAGAGATTAATACCATTAATTTAACCTCGCGAGCGCGGCTACGCAAGTTCTACTTACGTAACTTGCATCTGAGTTTTTAAAACACTACGATGATTAGGTTATCTCAAAAAATGCTGATTTCAAAAAAATAAACATCCAGAAATGTAGTTCCCAATTACCCAGTGAATCGTATAACACAAAAATGATGCAATATATGACCATTTTCGCTTTGAAAGACTACCCAATAAATATACAAATATATTTTTCATTAAATTGCACCGTTCGGTCCCAGTCACAGGAGTATAAGAGAGAGAGTTGTATTTGGACTCACCAGGTTGGTGCCGGTGTAAAAAATAAATATTGTCAAAGACATTCCCCTCCGAAGATGTTAGCCTAAAAGTGAATTTTTCGGATGAGATCATTAGATGAGGTAGTATTTATTCTAATTTAAAAATTGGTTTTTTGACATGTTTCGCGTTTGCGTCTTCAGAATGAGAATAAAATTTGCAGATTTTTTAAACAGAAAAGTTTTTTGGGTCGAAAAGTAATTTAACGAATCGGGCCTAGTTTCGCTAAATTAATGCCCGATTCGTGCAAATTATTAGGTGATAGGGATGTCAGATTTTGTATGAAGGAAACAAATACATAAAACTGCATGATTTTGTTTGATCTTTTGAGGTGTTAAATTGGTTTGTTCCATACAAATTAATATACTTCAAATATTTTTACGGTTATTTTTATGTAACAATTTTTTCGATTATATCTAAAATACGTTTACAAAATTCAAGTTTTTGTTTGAGGTACATCTATATCAACGGCCTAGTACGTCGTAAAAAGATGTCTGGTAGGTTGAGCAAGCAACGTTGTGTTGTGTATAGATACGTTTTTTATATCTTGTGCGATGTTTTCTGCTAGCGT
>SCLH01000518.1:470959-492606 GCA_004367855.1 Oikopleura vanhoeffeni | reverse complement strand
ATTGGTTTTATTGACATGTTTCGCGTTTGCGTCTTCAGAATGAGAATAAAATTGCAGAATTTTTAAACAGAAAAGTTTTTCGGGTCGAAAAGTAATTTAACGAATCGGGCCTAGTTTCGCTAAATTAATGCCCGATTCGTGCAAATTATTAGGTGATAGGGATGTCAGATTTTGTATGAAGGAAACAAATACATAAAAATGCATGATTTTGTGATCTTTTTGAGTGTTTAAAATTTGGTTGTTTTCCATACAAATTAATATACCTTCAAATATTTTTACGGTTATTTTTATGTAACAAATTTTTTTCGATTATACTAAAATGACTTTACAAAAAAGTCAAGTTTTTGTTTAGCTGTAGCATCGTTATGATCAACGCCTAGTACGTCGTAAAAAGATTGTTGGTAGGTTGAGCAAGCGATGTGTTTGTGTATAGATAAGTTTTTATCTTGTGCGATGGTTTTTTACTCTAGTATGTAGCATTTGCTGTGTTTTGCCTATATATATTTAGCAGTCACATCACATATATAGTTATAGCAAACGTTACAATGCTGGTAGTAATTTTTTGTAGGTTTAAGGCGGGGTGGATAACCGCTATCAAGTTTTATCTCGTAAAAGTTATTCTAAGTTTGTAATTTGGAAGTAAATTGGTTGATTATTTATAGATATTACTCGCTACACTAGAACATCTTGACTTGTATATGGAATAGAAAAAGTGAAATGTTCATAATCGGGATTCTCGAGTTCAGCTTTACGTTATTTCACCGTAATCTGATTTTCGAAAATCTCGGACCACGAACTTCAGCGATTTTGCTATTTAAAATGTGTAAGGGTAGTTATTTTTTAAGTAAATTTTTTTTTCGAATTTTCAATAGCAGTATTTTCGGCCTTTCAGTGGATGGTACTATTGAATTCGATATAAAGTTCACTACAAAAAGCGCTGATTTTAGTACTACTATAGGAGATACACCAGTTTGTAGTTAATCATTCAATCTCGTCGCTGTTGGTTTTCCGTAGTGTTCTAGATTCAACTGTGACTGTATTTATCTATTATGGTGGTGTCAAGAAAATTAAGACGAGAGTATATCATATTTTCCATAGTGAAATTTAGGTTCTGGTCAACATTATTTAGTATTTAGGGAGAGCTACTTTTTTATTTTTTTAATTACAACTAGTATGTCATCAACACTACCTAAAATATGCCAAAATAGTGCCATTCTCTATTTTCAGTTTAATAATTTCTGTTCAAACATATTTGCAAAAAATGTTTGCAAGGGACGGCGACAATTTACCACCCATGGAAAACTCCATTGTAGTTTGTCTAAAAAAGCCATTTAGGCTTCGAAGGTTAAAATTCAGTTAGAATTTTAAGAAAGAAATTTTCCAGTATATTTCTAGGAGGTGCTTGTATGTTTTTTATATTTTTCACCTAGAATTTTATCTGTTCTGGTTCTCCTAGGTTCAAAATATGTATCAATAATCACTATAAAATAGTAACCAGAATATTTTTAAAACGCGTTTTATGTTATACTGGTACTACAAAGATTGACAGCTCATAATGATATGACTTCATGATCTTCCGAGTTTAAAAACACTAGTTTTAGTTAAATTCTAAAAAATTTGCATTGAAGCTCAGAGTTGAGTCAATTACGAATTTTGCAATTTTTATTTATTTAAAATTAGTGTTTTTAAATAGGTTTCTGCTCCTGAAGTCATTGTATTAAAACTACTTACAATTGGCCTTAATTTATTATTTTTATGATTTTTTAATTATTCCATAGCCTTCTTTTTAGATTTTCTAACGGTTTTATTTGTAGTCTTCTAGATAAGTAAGGTATGGTCGAAATTCACTAATTAATTCCTAATTTTGGTCACAGTCTGTATTTACAGGTTGATTTTAACCGTTTAAATTTATCAGGCGTAAAAACTGCATCTAACTTTTAATGTAAAGTGTCTTATTAATAATATTGACATTTTTTTGATTTATCAGAAGGACAAATTAGAGTTCTTAGTTATCATCAAGAATTTTACCCAATTCAAGTTTTAAATCTAAGAAACGAAGTATGTTCAGAAAAACATAATCTGTTCTCACCCTCGATTTAAATTGAAATAAAATACACCTATCTAAGTCTATGCTTGAACAAAATCGGAGTTCACGTTATCACCAAATGTTGATATCACTCTTTTCATTCAATCGGGATTCTACTACACAACGATTTATCGTCATTTAACAATTATGAATATTCCTAAAAAATAAAGACAAAAAAAGTCTCCAAAAAAGGCGAAACTCATATATTCTTCACAGAAGTATTATAAGCGTGAGAAATGAATTATCCAAACGTTGCTTTAAAATAATATAATACAGTATGTTAAAAAGTTGTTCGAGACCAACAAGGGAAATTTCTCTGGATCAAGACTTATAATTGGCAGGAGAATTACTTTCAATCCAGAGGAAATTGGAGCTTTGGGTCTAGAACAATCTTTTTAAATACTGTAATATTTTTTAAAGAAGTTATGTGTGTATGAAATTCCGAAAAAAACGCCAAGGTATTATCAGTTTATAAGTATTCATCAGAAAATTGCGTTGGCTTGAAACATTTTGATTAAAAAGTAAAAAATTCGTGTCAATATCACCAAACGTTTTCTAGTAATTATGACTTAAAATGATCAAAATCAAATCTCGACAAAAATAGTCTACCGTGAACTGTATACAGTCAACTATTTTCGCTGCAATTTCAAATTATCTGTGAGAAACACCTGCGAAAAATGCGTAGGCGGAGAAAATTTTCAATTTTTCCCATTTATTAGTTCAGTCCAAATTGATTATTTGCTCAAAATAATTTGATAAAAATTCAGTTGACAATTTGATAAATTACTTACTCTTGGTGAAGAGAAATCGACGATGTTTCTGATTGAGAACGTAAGTCTTCTGCAAATTTTTTATCACATTCACAAATATGTCGTTCACAGGTTCCCTCTTGATCAACTAAACAATAAAATTAATCCAGATTTCTCATTTTTTATCAGTTATAGAAGTAGCGTCCAGTAAAAAGGCTTATTTGGCAAAAAAAATTGTTCGCATAACGGCATTTCACTGTCCGGTTTGAGCGCTAGAAAACTGTGACCCTGAAATCTTTCGGTACAATTTGCGGCTAAAGTTAGGATGCTATTTATACGAGTTTTGTCAAAATAACACAGCGTGAACATTTTTTAAAAAGTGTTCGTTTTACTTTTTGATACTTAATTTTTATAACAGGAGATGACCTTTCAGGTAACTTTCAAGTTTATAGTATCTCTTTGAAATAAGCAAAAAAACATCGAGGTCAACTTCCTAACGAACGTTTTAACAACTTCAACGAAAATAATGCACACATCGGTCGCCAAAGAGCTTACTTGATACCATGCTCTTTCGCGACTTTTGTATACAAATGGATTAAGAGCCCTCAGTTGACAGATCGTAAGTATTTGAAAGATACAAACAACGGATTGCAGAATATGCCGATTTCAATGGTCAAATTTGGACGCAACAATCAATGAAATGCTCGGATTCCGCATTTTTTAAATAGTCACAATCTGTCGGTGTAGGGACTTTAATCCATATAAAGTTCATAGTTGCTATATTGTTTACGGACCTCTAGTGAAACCGTACATGAATTTTCCGGTAGGCGAAAAAAAACATATTTGCTCGACCGAATAAGCAGAAAAAAAACATTTCCAGAGAAGTTTTTCGCAGACAGTGCTCCCTTTATAAATCACATTTTTTTTAACATTGAAATAATTGAAAATAAATACAATTATTTGTCAAATAATTGAATCAATTTTACATACCACACTGGATATATCGATCATCTGTTACTCCGTCTTCCAAACCAATGAAATTGTATTTCGTTTCAGCACTACAAATTGCTTGTGGGTAATCATTAGCAATACAGTGGTAACACATAGATAACTTTCGGCAAGTTCTGGAATAAAAAATTAATTTCAGTGGTCAAAAAGGGCCGATAGACTATCGGCGATAGTACAATACTGATGGAAATGGTTCCAAGCGATGCGTAGGCTGGAGCACTTAACATGTGGCTTTTATTTATGTGGCTTTTTTATGTGGCTTATAAATGTTATCAGATCTACAACCTACGGGGGTGGTCAGGGTAAGGATTTTCGGTCTTTTTTGACTTTGGAACTTAATAGTTGAAGAACTAGAGACAATTACTGGTCATTATTGGCAATCGTAAACGATTTTCATAATTTCGGAGTAGCGCTATAGGGTATAAAAAGTTGGATAAATGACGATTTTTTAAAGTCGATTCCTCCGTGAATTATAAGTGAAATTTTATTTAATTTTTACACTTTCGAGGAAACTAAAATGTCAATGAAATTTGGAAAATATTTTTGAATTTTTGCTCTAGAAAGCTCTTGAGCGCCAAAAATATGCTTATTCAGTCATTTTTCGAAAAATCGACCCTCCGTCAATTTTATACAGATTTTCAATGACATGTATAATACTTCGGTTAAACACTTTTGAACAACTTGTTGGAATTTTTTTTTTAATAATTCATCTTGTTACGTAACAGGTGCACTTTTACGAAGTAGTAAAATATTTTTTTTTTCCAAATTATCTAAAAACTCGAATATATACAGTGGGTGAGACCAATGGGCAAACACACGTGCTTTTCGAAAAAGTGTTGCCCATTGGCGCTCACTTTTGCCCATTGGTCTCACACCAAGGGTGTTGCCCATTGGTCTCACTAGTCCGATTTTTTAATTTCATACATTGTTTTCTGAAAACTTAAACTTTTCGATAAATTTGTTTACCGGTAGATTATAAATTGAACAATTATATTGTGAAATATCACAATATATAATATTTATTATAAATTTATCAGTAAATTATGAGTAAATCAAAAAAATTGCCATAGAAGCAAGTTATGGATACTCAATGTGAGCATAAGAGATGAAAAACTAGGCTACGGAAAATTAGCAAAATATTTCAGAAAAACCGGGCGAACAATAAATAGAAGCTCGATACGAAAAATATGCTTGAATAAAGATGAATTATTAAGGGGGTTGTTAAGGCAAAATAGTTTTTATGATTTTTTGCGTAAGGAGGTGGTGGTGTGACTTTTCAAACTTGACACCTAAACCCTCCTCCAACTCAGCCAGACTCATTATTGGCATCAACCGTCAACCTCATCAATACGGTTAAAAAAATAACAAAAAACAATCGCTGTTGACCATTACGTTAAATAAAAAGTGCTAGACAAAAATATATTTTTTTCGAATTTTTTAAATTTCAGGTGTTGCCCATTGGTCTCATAGGTCTCAAATATCAAATTATGCTCAAAAGTGTTGACCCATTGGCCTCACTGTTGCCCATTGGTCGCGTGTTGCCCATTGTCTCACCCACTGTAGTAAATCGACCTCTGGAAATTCATTTTGATAGTTTTAAGGCCGTATCTGCTGTAGTTTCAAGGGAGAGTTAAATTACAATTCATTCATATTTTCTATGAATTTTAAATTTGTTAAGAAAATTAATTCAATTTTCATTTTTCCTTAGATGATTTTGTGTTAATAAATAATGTGGGATAAAAACTCCTTTTGATAAGTCTACAAACAAATTTATTTACTTTATTGCCCCGTGTGAAATTGAATTGACAAAGTTTGAAGTTGTCAAATAAATTTTTGTTTGTTGAAAATTAACTAATCAACTGCTGTCCGGTATTCTCAGAGTATCGTAATCAAAGCCTGAATGGTTGAAAAAAAGACGGAAACGACGGTTAAAATTTTCTTTGATGAACCCAATTAATATGGTCGGTAACACATGAAAATAGACTATGATTTTTTTCATTGGCTCTTGATGTAAATTTGAAAAACTAGATGGCGCTACTTTTTTTTTGTACATTCCTATTCCGAGTCAGTAGATAACAAAAATGCCTAGGTAAAAATACAACCAATTACAAGGTAAAAATTACAAAGGTAAAAATACAAACGAAATACCAACGAGAGTGAGACGGGCCAACAACCAATCAAATCCCTGAATTGAACACACATTGTGTTTTGTATTGTACCTAGCAATTTTTGATCTACAGTACTGGTAGAAAGGATATATAATGATCTTTTAAATATAAAATATTTTTAAACGAAATGCGAAAACTAAAAATTGGAGATGCAAGAAAAACTAAAAGTTTTGAAGCATTTTTGCCAAACTCTGAGCCAAAAGGGAGATACGTTTCAGAAGCTCAAGAAAAGGGTTTAGGGTTTTTTGGGATTTTCAACAATCATAAAAAATATTCTAGACAAGATACGAATTCTAGTTTTGATAATTCATTCGCCGTATTTATTCAGTAAAATAAATAATTTTTCTAATCAAAAACGTAGAACGACCTGTAATTCCGGTTTTTAATAGTGCGGCCGATAACGGAAAAAACCGTGGTAGCTGGGACATTTTGGTTTTCGCCAATCATTTTAAATATACTGAATACCGCAGAAAATATTTACAAGTTTTTATATCAACTGAGAAGTCTGAAACTCGCCAAACTTATTTCGAGGAAAATATATTAAAATTTTTTTTTCGAGTTTTCAAATCTTAAAAAAAAAACTAGACAGATCAACTTCTGATTTTGATTTTGAGATCGCCGTATTTCCATTTAGTTAAAATAAATATATTTTTGTCCAAAACAGTTTCCCAACGCGCTTAAATATAGGTTGCAATAATGCGTCCTAATCAACATCGGGATAAACATACCGTTATGGGTGCGATAGGAACATATTAACCTATACCCCAATCACTGGTCCCTTGAATTTAGCGGGCTGAGGTTCCCAGGAAAATATTTAACAGCTTTTCTCTTAGCATTACACATGTTCCCACAAAAGCTTGCCCTGACCACCCCCTTAGCAATACAGTGGTAACACATAGATAACTTTCGGCAAGTTCTGGAATCAAAAATTAATTTCAGTGGTCAAAAAGGGCCGATAGACTATCGGCGATAGTACAATACCGATGGAAATGGTTCCAAGCGATGCGTAGGCTGGAGCACTTAACATGTGGCTATTATGATAAATGTTATCAGATCTACAACCTACGCAGCGTTCGGAACCACTTCCAAACGTCCTGAAACATATGTAAATTTATCAAAAACCATTGATTTCTTGAATTTGTATGATTAGTTTAGAAAATTAACAGGATTACTACTTATACTGAAAATTAATGACAATAAAAGTTTAAAACTTAATTGTACTTTAATATATTTTCAACATAAACTGCATTTTTATTTATTTGCGAAATTAATAGTAATCTCATTTATTATATAAATAAATTGTACGTTTATCATTTTTTGTTAATCGTCGTTTATTTCATTTGAGACATTCATCGTCTTTTATAAATATTCAAATTTTACTGTACTCTCATTCATTTTTTATAATTTTATCGTATTTTTAATTATTTTCGAAATTATTGATATTATCATTTATTTTTAAATATGTATAGTTCGAACTTTAATAAAAAATAATTTTCAAGTTTAACTTTTAATGTTATTCCATGATTAAAGATGATTATTTTTAATGTTTTATTTTTGTCGGACATCTGGTATTTATAATATATCAAGCGGAGCATATTTTTGCAGGTGATCATTTGTCGATGAATTCGCGAAATAATTTAACCGATTTTTATCTTGGAATCCTACCGCGAACAAAAGTGAGTTCTTTGTAAAGTAATTTGAAGTACTGTAATTTACAGTAAAATTTTCGGAACAAAAAACGCACATAACGTTAATTATCCAAAAAAGTTGAATTTCTATCGACTTGTAAAATTGTTATTCATACATGAATACCTGTGTGAGCACAGAAAAAAAAGTTCCAGTCCATAGAGCACCGATAGCCTTTTATTAAAGGCTATGTTTTCAAGCGCAGTTATAATTAGAGAATACAAGCAAGGTTTAGAGTTAATATTTTTGCAGTAAGTGAGTTTCAAAACGATATTTATGTTTGCATTCCGGACATGTTGATATTCTACGAATTTTGACTTTTAGTTCTGATAAATTTAACTGATAAGAGCAAGGTACAGGCATATAAGACAGTAATCACTAAGTCTCAACAGTGGTCATCACGAAATTATTTGTGGTTATAGGAAAAATGGAGTGCACATCCAAGGATCTGACTCATTGTCATCGTATTATTCTGATTGATTTATATAATCATCAATCAAAAATTATTTTTTAATAAGCTTTTTAAAATGTTGATGAAATAATCACAATTTTTTCATAAAATGAGTTATGTTGCCCTATAAAGCAATATAGTCATACACTTTATATTATTCTGGGTCGATATACTAATCAAGTGACTCTGTGGACAATATTTGATTGCTCGAATTAATTTTAAAATAATTAAAATATTTTCGTGAGATACTTAAAATCGAAAATTTTGAAATATCAATTCTGAAAAAAAATATCTGTTCCTGTATACCAATTAATTTTTGTTTTGAGTGTTAACCATGAAAAAAACACTTTCCTAAAAACTGGCTATTTTCAAATTTTAATTGACGCAATAGGTCGAATTTGATTTTTTTAGAAGTAAAAGATTGGAAAAAAAACTCAAAAAATAAACCCTCCGTAATATTTGAACAAAATTCCAAAAAAAAATAAGTAATTTTTATGACATCCTTGCAAAATTCTTTATAATGTATTCGAACGAGACAATTCTACCATGTTTTTTTGCATTTTTTAGATGATTCTAAATATGCAAAAGCCTATATAAAGACTTTGTGCTCACACGGGTTAAGGGTTTTAAATTGCGATTAAAGGCCATCGAGCCACGTATGGCTCCAAAGACACTACGGGAGTTAAGTTCAATCCAGCTAAGTACTAGCCGCCTCACACAGATGTTAACTTTCTCCGGCAAGCGCGGCATCATCTGCCACATTTGGTCCCTATACTGAATAAAGCGTGGCGTTATGGGTCTATCCCCTTCCATGATTATAATTGTACATGAATTAAACGTATTTTTGTTCAAGAAATTAAGGAACAACGAGGTTAAAAAATCAGCGACAAAAACCTGGCGAAAAATCGACCTTGAAACTAATAAGTTGATTGACGATTAATGATTGGTGACTTGTGCAGAATTTGAAAGAGAATTTACTATGAATAAAAATCTAAAAAATTTTATTCGGTAAAATGGTATTTTAAGCTCGACTAAGACTCAATAATTCGGGGGTACAGGATGTCAGCTAAAATCAATTTAGGTTTTTAGTCTTTCCGTCTATGCTTTTTCTCATCAAAATGCCTTCATAATGACCGTAGAATTTTTTTCGATTTTTTTTGAAAATTCAAAATTTGTTTTTGTAATTTATAACTAAATGTTTTTGTTATGCGCTCCGTGTTAAAACAACAACAAATAAGTAACAAATCAACTTTTAAGGCACTTTCCAAAGCTCAAGAAGTTGTTTTTTAAGGGTGTGGGTAAGTTAAGGGTGTTTGAAAGTTTACGAAGCTATTTTTGGATGAACTAGCAGAGCTGATATCCCAAAAACTTTGCATCTTGAAAAACAACTCTTCACGGTGATTTGTGATTTAACAGTAATCTGATACGATCCCATCAGCATTTTCTTCTTCAATTTTTACCATTTTTTATCATTTTTTTGTGTCAGGCTCCAGAGAAGCCTCACACAAAATGCAAAAGCGCCCTTTTCTCGGAATTCTGCTTTTGCCGGCCGAAAAACGAAAACAAAAATTATTGATTAATTTATGATTTAAATTGAAGGTGCGCTAATTTGTTTTCTTTTGACGCTACCAAGTTAAAAATTGCACCAAAATCCTTAAAAAAGTTTGAAATTACGAAAAAAATTATTTTGAAGCATTTTGTCAAATATTTTTTTGGTTTCTAAATTTTGTCAAAATTCAAAATAAAAATGAAAAGTTTACATGGGCCCCAAGAGACGCCAAATCGAAATTTCAAAAAAAACTTTTAAATGTTTTGTCAAACCAAGCCCTGTGCTTTCAATATCATATTGAACAAAACTGTATCTCCTAAACTGGTGGAGGAGATAGCTTTTGCCTGAGCCTCCAAACTGAGCATTTCAAAGATTTAGGCTAAAAATGAAAAGTTGACATGGCCCCATGAGACGCCAAATCAAAATTTCAAAACAACTTTTTAATGTTTTTGTCAAACAAGGCCTGTGCTTTCAGATGCAGTATGAGAACTAAACTGTATCTCCTAAACTAGTGACGGAGATAGCTCCTTGCCATTATGTGTGAGGCTTCCTTTGAGCCTGACAAAAAATAATAAGAAAATGGTAAAAATTGACGGAGAAAATGCGTATTTAGCTATTTTTTAGGAAGCTTTTTTAAAGCGTAGGTGTCGGCGTAGGTGGGATTGACAATGATACAGTATCACATTACTGTTAAATTACAAATCACCGTGAAGAGTTGTTCTTCCAGATGCACAAGTTTTTGGGATATTAGCTCTGCTAGTTTATCCAAAAATAGCTTCGTAAACCGTCAAAATCAGCGTTACCCACACCTCCAAGACTCAAATTGTGACCACTAAGTCGCTCTAAAAAAAATCATGGTCGGAATGATTTTCTTTCGAGAAACTTAAACTCTATTAACTCAAATAATCAGGGCTGAGAGGTTCAGTTTTGCAGATAAATTTCCCGGCACTGACCCTACCAATATATGGGCTCTTTATTCATTAATCTCGAAATTCAATGAAACTGAAAATAAGAGTTTTCTGAATTTTCTTAAGAGATTGATAAACCATAATAGTATTATAATTTATAATTCGCATGAATAAAACTTATTTTAAAATTTTTGAGATGTACCGATATCAAACTGTGAGACCCGATGTGAAAATTTTTTTTACAAATTCCAAAGTGAATAAAAATAATTTTCAAAACATGTTGTAGTGTTTTTAATTTATACGTACTTATCAATATCATCTTTTGGTAATCCTTGACCTTTCCAAAATTCAGTATCTTGAGACTGAAAGCACCAACAGCCGTAATTTGAAAATTTATTCCAATCCTGAAACTCCTCGGGTTGCAAGTATAGCATCATGTATTTCAACAATTCATACTTCTCAAGGGTATTCTGACTGAGGTTATCATCCCATTGGGTGGCTTCCATTTTGGCAACTTGAAATTGATTGAATTCAAGGTGATTTTTAGTGGCATTGTCAAAGCTATAAAACGAAATAAATCAATTTGAATAAATCAAAACTGAAACTAGAAAGTTTTTATTTATTTAATTATCATGCCGGAAATCAAAAATTTCTTAGTTTATACATATATTTGTGAAGAAATAGATTTCGTAAACATTCAACCAAAAAATCATAAATGCGAAAAAGTTGTGAAAATATACCGGTACATACTGTCATTCCATATAAGAATTTAATAATTAAAAAAATGAATTTTAGTAATCAAAAATCCACCACGACCTAACTTGATTACAATATCTACTTGAAATTTTAATATATAGGTGTAATAATATGCATTTTCATAAAAAACAAATTTTTCAATAAAATTTACAACTTATTCATGAGTCGATTTGGACCAAACTTGGACGTAGGGCATACTTGTGCGTCAATACCCAAGAAATATAACTTAAAAAAACAACTGTGAGCTAGTTTGGCGTGATATGCTCTACCCCACTTATTCAACTGTACTTTTTAGAACTGAAAGTATAAATTCTAGAATTTGAAATTTTGAATGCAAGAAAAATAGAAATTCAAACTGCATCGACCAAATATGGTTCAAGGGCCCTTAACCAACAGATAGTGACTATGTGAAAAATGCGGAATCCGAAAATTTGATTGGTTGTTAAGTTCAAATCTAACCAATGAAATCGGCCTACTCTGTAATTCAGGGTTCTGATTGGGTGCTAGTGTCCCACGTTGGTTGTATCATTCAAATAGTCACGATCTGTCAACTGAGGACCCTAAATTCATATATCTGGCGGATATTATCCGGTCTAGTGCCTTGGCCGAATTTCTTCTGTACAATGATAAAATTAGAAATGACATCTTTAATGGAAATTTTATAATTAAACAAGGTACATGTGGTTCAAGATGAAGAATGATCACGGGTAGATATTATAATTGCATATAATAGGGAAAATATTAGGTTTTGATTTACTCGTATCAACATCTCACGAGCCCACAAGCTCAAATTAGACAGACTTGATGTACTCGTTTCAAACTTATAGCTCAACTTACGTTTCATTCTCGAAAAATGATTTCAAATTATAAACTCGTTCTCTGTTGACTGATTTTTTTGTTGTAATCATTGCCAGTGTTGTTGGCCGCTGTGTTGTTGGTCTTTGTGTGGTTGTCACCATTGGCAAAATAAAAATACTCGTTGTTTGTTGTTGTTTTTCTGTTGTTTTAATTGTTGATAACATAGTTGTCTGAACAGTTGTTAGAGCTATTTGAGCTTTATTCTTGCCCTTGTCCGTTTTATCAAGTTTTCCTCGATTTTTTCCCCGATTTTTCCTTCGATTTCTTCTTTGTTCTTTTTTCTTACTTTCTTTGGTAGCAGCAGACTGATATGGACCGTAATCGTCATAATCGCCAGTTTCTTTGTTCCTAATAAACTTGATTGAAATTTTGTAATAACTTGGGTCTCAAAATCGGAAAACTATACAAATAATTTGCTTTACTTTTAAAACAAGGCTGAATCGGCCAAAAACCAATGAGCTAGGTCTCACATAACTTGTTTGCTCACCGATTTTGATCCATTTTTTAATAATTTTCAAAATCTAAGGCCTGACTTTAAAATCACCACCGAAACAACAAAAAAACTCTTTTTGAACAAAAAACTAAATTAAATTAACTTTCATTTGGTTTTAGGACGAAAATTTTCGTTAATTATTTTTAAAACCATATTTTTGAGAGTATATATGTAGAGTATAATATAGGACTTGCTGACCGGGCTTGCCTTGACAGAACTTGCCGAAACCGAGTTTGCCGAAAAGAGCTTGCCAACGATTAAGCTTGGCAACACCGAGTTTGCCGAACACCGAGCTTTCCCGATTCGGCAGGTTCAGTGTTCTAAATTGTTAACCCTTGTAAAAATTTAATGTTTTTTTTCCAGCAAAACGCATAAACTCACTTTTGAATGATTCGAAATAATTTTGAATCAACTCAAACTTAGAGAATCGATGATTTCTAATTTGTAATTGAATTAAATATAACATAAATATAAAACATAAATTCAGTTCCTTATGATTCAATTTCAATCCAGAATAAATCAGACGTCTAATTTTAAGTCGGTTGAAAATTTCGTCATTCAATTAACTAGCGGCTCAGAAGTCAAAAAGACAGTTATAAATTATGAAATTGCAATTTAATGAAAATTTTAATTTCACTTTTAATGCTGGACGCTTATATAAATTTAAATGTTTACAAATTAATAACAATGTAGTTAAGAGGGTTCTCGTCCTGCAAAAAGAGAATTTTGTGGTTTTTGAGGCCAAATATCTGAAATACTACACATTGTAGAACTTTATTCTTAATCATGATGTGATATTTCAACGAAAATCTCACCTCTTAAAATTAAATTGAATATCAGTGATTGCTTGACCGATCAGGAACGAGATTAAAAAAAAGTGATATTTTGCCTAAAAAAGCCTACTCCTCCGTGAGTTTTCTGAATAAGAAAATTATTTTCAGATTTTAATAACCAAAAAATACGTACGCAGGTCTGTTACTATCAGTTCCAAAAATTTGAAATAAATCCGCCCCAGAATCGGCAACAAAACCTTTTTTCGAGCTTATTTTATGAGTCCTACGCATAAACCTAGTTCTCCCTTGAATTTCAAGTGATTAATTTCGAACGTAAAAATGAAGGTGAAATTCATATCAAAAACCTATCCAAGATTTAAAAAAAACTATTCAATCAATTTGAGGCCGTTAATTTAAAAAAAACATAAGATACAATTTTTTTGTTAATGCGTTTTTCTATTTCGTCCAAAATGAACCACTCAGCATCGAAGATTTAACGGTACCAAAATGTTCGCCGTGATTCACTGATCACAGCCATCGATTTGGATTCAAATTGATGACTTTTTCTTCAATTTTTGAGATCTCGGACAGTCTAATTTGTGTGAAATTAAATATTTTTAGTACGAAATTTCACTGACTTATGAGTCATAGGCTATGACTCACAGACTAAGAGTCCGTTTTATTATCGTCTAGCCTATTAAAACTCTTTTTTGGCGCGGTTTTACTCATTTTATTTTACAACAAAAATAATAAAATTCGCACACTTTTCAAGCTGGCGCTCATTGGTCGAAAGTTGAACGCTTTTTGTGGTATGTTTCTGTAGACCGAACATTGATTGAACATTTGATTGAACAGCAACTGCACGGTTAACATTTAAATAATAAAATATTTTGAGAAAAATACTATTTTTCTCGTACTCAAAATGAATGAAAATACGCTTTTATGTCTTGAAATGCTAAATCAAATATTTTACCTGTGTAGTTGTCTCCATTCTTTTCTCCTTTCCTGTTCCTGTCGTCTTAATTGCTTTCGCCTTCTTCTAGCAGCTCTTATTTTTTGCCCTGAAAAACGTTAATAAAACAGTCACAACAAAATTTCCACCAGACACCACGTTAAATAATTTAAAAAATTTAAAAAAACAAAACCATTTGTTACATGCAATGTCGCGAGCCAATTTTTTGGATGCTGTTCTTGTGCTTCGTCTTTCCAAAACGCTGTTTTTAAGTAAAACATTTTGTTTATTATCATGCATATTTTCAAAATCGTGCAAATCTCTTGTCTTACGTTGCGTTCGTTCGCCGTCAGTTAGTGGTCTGCCAAGATTTTTTCGACCTTTTTGCTTCAATACGCTATCGGGATAGTCTGGTAGACTCATTTTCTCAAATGAAAGTGCGGAGCTACGGATATCGAGCATTGCGGAGGTCAGGTTTTCAATTTCTCGGTCTATTTTTGTGATTTCGTCTTCATATTCTTCAGCTTATAAAAATTTGAAAATAAATTTATAATTTGAAACAAAATCTCACTCGTTTCAATTTTCTAAATAAACTTTCAACTATCACTTGTAGATTTAACTTTAAATATATTTTTTCTCGAAAATTTCAGGATATCACCGGTATCAAGCAAAATTTTTCTGAGTTATCAAGAAAAATTTCGGAACTTTTGGCACTATTTTATCAAATATCTTTTTTCCAACCAAAGTGAATCTTAAAAATGAAGGTAATCTCTAAATAGCGTGTTCGAATCCCACTAATGTTGTCTTAGTGATTTTGTTCTGTATGATGATAGGCAAGAGTGCATGATATCGGAAACGTCAAACTTGGTTGGTGCGTCATCACTAAGACAATCAGTCACACAATCATTGAGACAACGAACATGCGCTTTAAATATTACCCTCATTTCCAAGATCAACTTTGGTTGGAAAAAGGATATGCTCGAGAATGAGGTTTCTAAAATGTCTTCTCATGGATATTTTGGTACATGGAAGATTTTTCTAATTTTTAATTTGAAAAATTCAGTGCTTACTGGAGACAATTTAAATTTTTTCGGAAAGTTTGTTTTCACATAAAATTTTGATTCCCCGAATGCCGACCACAAGCCCGAATCGGGCTGCCCGATTCGAATAATGCTTTATTTTTCAAAATCATGCAGTCCGCTTATTGGCTAATATATGGCAAAGCATTAGAGTTCACCGATCATCATCAGTGATCATCATCAGATGATTCATCACGCATTTCGCTTTATTCGAATCAGGCTTTCGGTCGGCAAGCAGGGTGGAGATCCATATATATATATATGGACCAAATATGATATGTCTATTCGATGATATTCTCAATTATAATCTCAGTACCTGGGACAATTTCTCCTAGGGCTTCTGGACCATATTCCTCAGCCAGTTCATAATTAGCCACATAATCAGAGAGACCATAATCAGCGAAGTCATCATATGAAGAATACTGACCTAAAACTCATTGCTGCAAAAATGTCCAAATTTATTTAAAAAAAATAAATTTGGTGAATTGCCATCTTGGATTCCATAATGACAAAACGTTCAGTTTCCATCAAAATCGCTTCATTTAAAAATGAAAATAATGGCGCGGAATTTGGCATTTTAACATTCTAATTACCGACTAAGCCCAGTGACAGTATCGACTCTTAACTGAATTAATTACTAAATTTTCCAAAATACCAAAATTGTTGTTCTTACGAACATAATGAACTGAAAAATTAATCGAAAACATGATTTGCAAATATAAATTACATTTTATTAAAAGAATATGTATATCAAACATGATACGTTATAATAAGGCACCGTCTTTGAGACAGATTTGAAAAATAATCGCTTGAATACCTTTTCTTACGCATAATTTTTTCTAACCAATTTTCTGAACCTTATATCAAAAACATATACAGGCCCTATATCGCCGGCCCAATATCGCCGAAAAAACTACGCAATTTTCATGATTTCCAACTAAATTCTTTCCAGTGCCCATATCGCCGAAAGAGCCAAAATGACGTCATTCATAACGCACTAAAAACTTTTGTTATAAAAACCTCAAACTCCACAAAATTTTTTACAATTTTGGCTCTTTTGGCGATATGGGCACTGGCAAGAGTTTAGTTGAAAATCAAGAAAATTGCGTTTTTTTTGGCGATATATCCCTTTATCACCTTTTGGTTAGAATGCGTAGCCCTCACTCATATCCCGCCCTCACTCATATATATCGCCCCCAGTCTTTTGAGAAAAAAAAAGGAACTCCGACTTAAGCTGCGACATAGAAAATTCTCAATGGCTACGCATTCTAACCAAAAGGTGATAAAGGGATATGGGGCCTATATATGTTTTTGCGCTTGTTGGAATTTGAATGTCTATGTGTAGATTGGTATTCAATTTATTTGGACCGATTGTACAACTTCTTAAACAATTGAAAAACTTTCTAAATTATGAACTCATTTCAACGCCTACGCGTTTTAAATTTTTTGACGGAAAATATTATTTCTGTCTCCATATATCGCCGATAAAAATTGGTTTTAGTAAAATATAAATTTGAATGAAACGATTTTGATGATTTTTCACAGTTGACATGAAATCTTACTTTTTTGACTCGGTGTTTTGGCTTTCCAGTTCGCCTTTTTTTTCTTATTCCTTTTTTTGCCTCGGTTGACTGTTGTTTGAGCAATAGGCTTAAATTTAACTGGATTGGAATTTCCAAATTTCTTTGTTTCCAGTACTATATCATTGTCTTCTTTCTTTTTCTCAAATAATAGAACTTTTTGATCGTCAGCATCTCCTTCACGACGTAGGCGGGATTTTGGTTCTAACCATGCAAATGCTTAAAAATAAATTAATTTTATTCATCGATAAATATGGTCTTTTCATCGATAAATTAATATGGTCTTTTCATCGATAAATTGGACTTTTTCTAAGCTTTCAAATATGCTTGAAATCTTTGTCTCAATTGAACGTTCGATAAGTACCAACCAAAAAATTATGGCAGATTCGTATTAACCCTCTTACGCTCTTAACGTAAACTCGTCCTCACACCTTAATGCCCATTTTAGGCACTTCTTTTAGCGCTTATCACGAATAAACTAGGTATAATACCAATTTTTTTTGAGTTCATAAATAGAATTAATTTCATCATAAATACACATGTCAAAATTGTAAATCTGAAAACTGGATAAATGCATAGAAAATAGATTAAATATCACTTTTTCTATTTTGAACTTTTTCCGAAATCACTTGTCAAAAAATAAAACTTTTGAACAAATCTAGTTATAGCGAGAGAATTCTTCAATACTGCCTCAAAATTTTATATCACGTATCGAATTGACTTTTTAAGTTTCACACGAAATTTCGTCAAAAATCCTGAAAAACGGACAAAATATCATCTGAAAGGATTGTGGCATTACGATTCGCCAGCTCTATTTGAATGCTCGAAAAAATGTTAAGCCCGAATTGAGCGTTCGGTGTGCGGGAGTTTAGTGGTTAATCATCACCAAGACCATCTCGAATTTAATTAAAAGATGCATCAAAAAGTTGAATATTTTATTTTAAAACGTTTAACTCCTGGAATCACAGAAAAAAATTCCGCCAAGGCACCAGAGCCAATATATAGGCTTTATTTTGGACGTTGTTTACAGAAAGGTCAAAGGAGTTGAAGCTCCGATTACTTTTTCAATAGGAACTTCCTATTAGGAAGTTGAAAAGTTATATTTTTGCATCAATCATTTCGTATTCTAAAATTTTCATTTTTAGTACTAGAAAATATAGTTGGAAAACAAAGGTGTAGCACATCACATGATACTTGCTCATCGTAGTCTTCATAAATTTAATTTTTATGAGTTCCAACGCCCGAACCAAAAACCCCCCTCTAAAAAAATTAGTATTATTTTCGGAATAACTTCAAAATTCTTTGATTTGTATTCGGAAGAAACAATTCTGTGACATTTTTTGACTTTTTTTAGAAGGTTTTAGGTAGGCTTGAGCCGATATATCGGCTTTGTGATTCCAAGGGTTAAGACATTTTAAATTTCCTCGTGATAAACCTATAACCAGGCACGCATTATAAGTTTCAAAATTGAGAAGAAACAGCTAAGATACTTGTTAATCTCTCTGAATTTTCATTCAAAATTTTGCTGTCCGACTAAAAAGTAATTTTCTTAGAAATCAAAATAAATGTCTGAATCAGGGGTTGGAATCAGGGGTCGGCAGATTTTTTGACATCGTTTGCTCTGCTCTGCTCTACCTTGATTTTTCAAAACGTTTGCTCTGCTCTGCTCCACCCTGATTTTTCAAATCGTTTGCTCTGCTCTAAAAAAAGTAGAGCAGAGCGGTAGAGCAGAGCAGAGCAAACTCTGCCGATCCCTGGTTGGAATACCATTTTGAAAAACCTGATCGGATCGGAGGTTAACAAAAGCTTGATCGGATCGGATCGAAAAAGTTCGATCCGATCTGATCGAGTTATGCCGACCATGGTCTTAATGGCGAATTTTCAAGGTATTATGAAATAAAATTGTTCGGTATTCCAGTTTGAATGACGTGCAAAAGTTCGTCGATTCAATAAGTAGTCATTATAAAATATTGTTTTGGTTAAATAGAACTGATTGGACTTCAGCGAATCTAAATATGTTATTTTAACTGACTGTTTTCGTTTATTTTATTTATGATAAACCAACCAAAATTGCAAATAAACAGTTTGCTTTGTAAAGCTAAAGGGGCTGAACGGTTCAGCCTGAACCTTAAAGGCAACACTGACTAAAAGCCACGTTCCCAACATAAAATTAAAAAAACTTATATTCCAGGATAATCTTCTAGCCTGTGGTCGAAAAAATTTTGATCGTCAGTTAATTTAGGGAAATATACCATAATCAAACTAAATATAATTTTATTACACTACTTCAGGGCCTCAAAATGGATATTGGAATTCAAAATCACTGTTGTAAGCTAACAAATTATGTGAATAAGGTTGATTTGAGGATATTTGATATCCGATTTTATATCGCCATTTTATTTTCACTTGGAGGCTTATTTTCACTCAGAACTGAAAATATTTCGATTTTGTATCTTAAAAAACATAAAAAAGTATTTATATCTCAAAGCCTTAATGGATTAAGGACCCTCGCAAGATAGATCCTGATTATTTGAATGATAAAATCGTCCCAGCCAATCAAAAACCTTGAATTTCAGAATATAAGCGAATAAAATTAGCTCGAGTTTGAGCGATCACCCAATGATGATCTCGCATTACGAATCATTCAAATATTCAGGACTTCTCGGGTGAGGTTCTTAAGTTTATATATGTTTATGTTTATATATATCCCCTATTCACACTTTTGTTAATATCCCGGCCCTACTACTTAAAAACACACTACGTTTCCTAATCAGGGCCGGGATATTAACAAAAGTGTGAATAGGGGATATCAGTTAACCTAAAACATCTCGCTTGAAAAAAAAGTTTTTGGTTCACAGCCGGTTAATTATAAATATAAGTTTTACTGTACACTACAGAGGTTGGAGATTCAAAAAACCTGATCGGATCAAACTAGATCGGATCGAAGATTTTGAAAACCTGATAATATCGAAAAAAAGTCGATCTCATCAAGTTATGCCAACTCCTGGTACAGAACAATAAAAAATAATTAGACCTTGAGCAAATAAAATCGTCTTGAGCGTCTCAATGCAACTACAGTCCCTAACCCCTTGAAATGCACATAACCCTCTTTAACCCCTTGAAATGTCTTTTTTTCTGAAAAAGACTCTCACCCCTTAAGGGTATCCCTGCTCCTACATTTTCTGCAGTTATTATGTCATACAAATGCACCAAATCAATTGTTTATGTTTTTAACGCATAAAACAACCAAAATGACAACAAAAAATTTTTCGAAAATTTTGCTTTTTTTTGATTTCTCCGTTTTTTTACCCAGGCGGCTAGACAGCCAAAATCGCAAGCAAAGTATAGGCAATTTTGACTGTCTACCCGCCTGGGTAAAAAAACGGAGAAATCGAAAAGACTCACGCTGTATGTTAAAAAATAACGTTTGTGTCAATTTGACCACTAAAACTTCAAAATATCGGGTTGACCGTAAGCCAACTTTCTTTCAGTTTGTTTCGCTTCTTTTTGAGCCTACTTCGAAAAAATTGCGAAGCACATTTTTTTTCGGAATTTTTTCACGTGACCTTGAAAAATTCATATTTTTTGTTTGGGGCCGAAATTTGACAAAAACCCACCTACAAAGTTTCTGTTTGTTTAGAGCTAGCTTTTACAAAAATTTGAGTACATTTTCAAATTAAACCTAGGAGGAGATAAATTTTCCGATGAAAAAATTCCAAAAACCGGTATTTTGAACCGGCTTTTTACGTATTCTAGAATAAATATAGCATTTATCGACAAAAACTCACCTACAAAGTTTTGTTTACTAATTATACACGTTATGTTAAAATTTGGGTTTATATCAAAATAAAACCTGGGAGGAGATAGATTTTCCGTTTTCGCTTAGGTGGCTCTTGTGTCGCTTATGTGTGACGGAGTCATACAAAAAAGTTTTGGCAAATTTTTTTCGCAAGTTGAAGGCTAGTTGTACAAACTGGCTTATCTGAATTATATCCTCGAGGCCTTGTTTGGCTAAAATTTTATCGAGAATATGTCAAATTAGGAGCAGGGATACCCTTAAAATGCATAAATTATTTTTGCACATTACGGAATCTACTTTTTACGTACAACATGTTTCTTTGATTATCGCTACCGATCATCACCTGGCAAGATGATATTTCCGATCGTTTTTTGGCGCGTAAAAGGGTTTATTTGTTTAATTGTCAGTATGGGACTCAAAAATACTGCATATAAGATCTGCTTTTGTATAAAAATTTATAAATAAAAATGACGCAGTCTGATTTGGCTACTTATTTGTCTGAAAAATTCGGTACACATATACAGAGACAAGTAATTGCTAGAATTATTGGTACTCCAGAAACCTGCCAATAGCGGCTTTACGGCGAATAAGAATAAGTCATATCACTAGCACTTTTGAGCAAGAAGTTTATGTTGCGATTTGTGACGCTGTCAAAATTACAGTACTGAATTATGAAAACATATTGATGATTGAAGCTCAAATTCAAGCAGTTGAAAAATGGAAACTTGAAGATGAAATTCAAAAAATGCAGT
>SCLH01000518.1:446458-465798 GCA_004367855.1 Oikopleura vanhoeffeni | reverse complement strand
TGTTCTTATAAACGACTTAAAAGAGGTGGCATCGACTCGAGTCAATTTGACTTACGAAAATAATTAGTTAGTATAAAATGTTTCAATCTGCCGGATCGCTGCCACCTCCTTAATAGCTTTCATTACGTGATTATTTTTATTTACTTCTCTAAATTTCTTGCTTAAGTCAGGGTTGGACATGAAATAACTAGTACATAAAACTGAAAATTACTTGAATAATATACTTCTTCAGATAAGTCGTATTTTTTTTTGGTTGAAATTGTCTCGCGACAATTTTCAAAGTTATTTTTCCACTCATTTCTCTCAGTTAGTAATAAATTAAAATAATTATTTAATAAAATAATATTTTATTCAAATACAAGATAATGTTCCAGCAAAATTTGGCCATTTTTTTCCCCGGTGAAAAAAATGGCCCAATTTAGCCTTTATTGTTTTGGGCCAATTTTTTCACCAGTCAAACGCTGTCTAGCCGACTGGTGAAAAAAAAATGGCCCAATCAAAAAAACTCAGGCTGTAGGCCCCAGTAGTACTGGGCCAGTACAAAGGGGGTTACCAATATCGCCGAATTTTTTTCCACAATATTGCAATCAAAAGATTTCTTTCGTATAATTCCTTTAGTACAATATTAGTAACTATGGTCTGATTTTCAAAGCAGAAGATTCTACAAATTCTACTTTGTAGAACAAACAAAAAAAATTGGAATATTATGTTCTGATCTGTATCATCTTTTGTGTTCAAACTCAGACCATAGTTGCTGCAATATCATTTCCAGCAAATCACACAAAAAAATCTTTTGGCGGCATCTCATGTTCAAAGATTGGATTTCGCGCATTTTTTCAGTTCACAGCAAATTATAGCGAAAAACTACGCTCGTATGGATATTATAATTTCTGTGAGCTTCCAATATTCTGAAAATGACATTACAGGGGGTCAATATCGGTGATATGTAATATCATTTTATTGTTATATTATATCGCCGAAAGTTTTTCGCCAAAAAATTTCAGCGATTTAAAAACAGGAATAAAAAAATAAGAACGCGTAGGCGTTCAAAATTACGTCATATTTCGATCAATTTTTTCATTTTTAAAAAGGAGTTTATAAGGAGTTTCACAAAAGATTTGTTTGAAGTAAGTCACCAAAATGCGTAGAATTAAATATCTCACCGAAGCAATCAAAGGAAAGTTGAAAAGACTGGATTTGGGAAAGTCAATCCTGAAAATGATTGACGCTCAAAAAGTAATGAGATATAATTTATAATTTCTTTGAGATTTATATCATATATTGTTTTGGTTATTTCGAGACATATTATATGGTTTTTTTTTCAATTCATAAAGACTTAAAATATGATAAGCTTTCGATTTATTCAATCATTCTCAAATCAGAAAGGTTTGAGAAAATATTCTCGCAGGTTAACATAAAGTAATTTCGTGCTTAAAAATGATTAGAAATAGTAGGCCTCGAAATTGGTTTATCATATTTTTAGTCTTTATGAAAAGTCTTGTACTATCAAAACGTAGTATCAAAACGTCAAAAATTTTTTTTCACAATGCCTGGCATTGGAGCAAAAATCTCTAAAAATAGCTCCTTAGCACTCAATTTTCAAAGTGCCCCTGCTAAATTTTACCCTTGACCCAAATATTATCCATTCTAAAAATGAAATCACTCGAACAATGCATATAAATGCATATAACATGGCGAATAACCACGAGTTGCCCAGCAAAGTTTAGGGCCTAAGCAGTCGGAATGATTCATTCCCATGAAATTGGGGCAATGCATCGGTTCTAAACCAGCCCTAAAAACGTTTAAACGTATAGATCATCCATAATTTAAAACTTATAGAAGAGATTTGAGAAGGTTGTTCAGAATTAACGGACATCGATTATGAACCCCAATGAATCATTTATTACCAATATAAATTCTTAAGATTTATATTGATTTTGAGATTTTTTGTTTAATTTTGTCTAAGATCCTCAAGTAAATTTTGATAAATTATAAAGCTTATAAAAAATGGTTATAAGGGATCATATTCTGAGTTATTTTTTGCGTAGGCGAATCAGCCAATCAGCGGCATTCTCAAGCCAAATAGATAGTCATGTGTGTCTCCCACAAATATTAATTTCTCAGATCAGGGTTGTAGATCCAATATATCCAACCAAACTCAATTAAGATCTCCTGATGAGACATGATATCATTTGGGTACTAGGATAGGTATATTCCCGAGTCGGTGTCTAGTGTACCCATTTGAGTACGCTTAGCACGCCCATGCTTTCTGTACCCAAATTGGTCTGCATTTTTTTTTATTTAAGCCAATTTGGGTACGGAAAGCACGGGCGTGCTTAGCGTACCCTAGTTGGTCTGAATGAAAAATATATTGTGAAAAACGCAACGTCATGATTATGCGTCATTAGGGTGGTTGAAGAATTTCACCGACTGCACTGGAGCACAGTGATAGGCATTACTTATGCCGCATAAGTTGGGAGACTTATCTGCAAAACTAAACCCTTTAGTACGGATTCTTTGAGTTAAAGGGTTAAACTTTCTCAAAAAGAATGATTCCGACCATAAAAAACAAATTTGGAGCCTCCAAGTGGCCACAATTTGAGAATGAAAAAACAACCATTCGGGCTTTGAAACGCGCTATAAAGGTGATTTATTATTGATTTTTTGTTGTTATTATACCGATCGCGTTACACCAACCCAAATAATTCGTACTGAGGGGTTCAGTTTTGCAGATAACTCTCCCGGTACTGACCCTACTTATACGGCATAAGTTATGTCTATCACTGTGCTACAGTGCATTCGGTGGGATTCGTCAATCACCCTAATGACGCATAATCATGACGTTGCGTTTTTCACATCATATTTTTTCATTCAGACCAATTTGGGTACGCTAAGCACGCCCGTGCTTTCCGTACCAAAATTGACCTAAATAGAAAAAATCAATGCAGACCAATTTGGGTACGGAAAGCACGGGCGTGCTTTCCGTACCCACCTAAGCAAAGTATAGTCAGGACAAAAAGTCGATTGGCCAATTTGGGTACGGAAAGCACGGCCCCATATTTAGCTATTCCACCATTAATTTCGACTTATAGAAATAATAGGTGGATTCTTCTGAAATTTTGAGGAGGTTAATTATATATAAAAAAATGAAAAAAAAATTATAAAAAATTTTTTGGTCGTCACGTGATCAATATATAGCGATTTTTCGTATTTTCAGTATTTAATTATTTTAAAACAAATGCAGCATCGGTAATTTTTGGGTCAACGCCACTTATGAATGAAATTAATANATATACGCACGCCACACTTCTAATTTGGTTTTTCTATAATTACTATATTAAATGTCTTTTACCCATTGCCAGATCGATCCCTCCGTTTGTCGGCCAATGATATCGCCTGGATCCAAGCACGCTCAGAAATTCTGACGATGGAAACCCTTTTAACCAAAACCAGAAAAATTTCTTGAGCTCAGATATAAGCTCATATTCTGGTTTGAGCCCCTTGTATATATTTTTCGATTTTCAGGCTCGTTTTTAAATTTTTTCACTACTAAGCTTTTTCAATATTACAAAGCCTAACAATGAAAATAAGAGCTATTATTTACTGCGACTGATATACGCCTACCCCTATAATGTAACTATCTCCATTTTTGGGCAGGCATTCTACCTGATTAAGCTTTTTGAAAACCAAGTCTTTCCCCCTGAGCATAGTTTAAGCAAGATTGCGCTTTGTTTCTATCGTGGTTGGCCGTTTCAATACACCCGTCGGCGGTGACCCGCCCTATAAAGTATACTATTAAACCTAGGATATATGATCTTTTTACGGGTATTGAGCGAGAACAATAGAAAAATTTTTTAAAATTGTCTTTGGACTAAGTCTTAGTTAAAATGGCAGGGTTCAGGTCTTAATCAGCGTCGACTATTATAATTCTTCTCGATTTCCTGCAAACCCAGGCAATGCAGCTGTAAAATGCACAATGTATTAGTTCTATTTCAAAACTTTTGCTCTCATAATCCGACTGAATGGTTAATCATCATTTTCAGAATTTGAAATGTTTTATTATTTATACAAAAAAGTTAACAATGACTCCTATTTGTAAGTATAATTTTGTTCATCAACGCATTCAATGATCACAGAACAATTAAGCATACTGATTGTTGGGCAGACAATTGCGTTAAAATTAGATTGCTCAAATGAGATGTGGGTTAGACGGATCAAAAGCCTGTTAGCTGGCAGTTCTAAAATATATTTGATCGACAGTTTTCACAGTACACTCAAGAGAATATATGCATTAGAGTCAAGCAAAAAATCTGATATTTCATCACTATGATCTCGCTGTAATCATTGACATACATAAATTGCTCCTTTTTACTGCTTTGCTTGCATTGTCCCTTGCATTAAACACGGAAGCAAATGAAAAAAAGTGAATATTTTTTTGCAGATTAAGAATTTCGTGGTTACCGAAAAAAAATGTTAACATTGTACGAATAACTGAACATAAATAAAAATAATTCTGAATTTTGAAGTTGAATTTTGATTGAATTTTTAATTTCTCCTCAATATTATAATTTTTGTTTCTCTATCTTAACTTTATCCTCTTTGTCGCCTTAAATTACTAAATTTTATCAATATTTTTTTTTCATAAAATGGTCAAAAACCTCCAATCAGAAAGTTTCATGAAAGGCAACTCATGAATTAATTACAGGCCAAATTCCAAACAATAATTATGCTGATATAATCTCATTAGCACAATTGAACTTAATAACTCCTTGGAGAAATCTTATATTCAAATGATGATATAAGCACATCACATCAATTCTTGACTGGTTATTAGTGGTTATATTCTTCGTCAGGAGATAGAGCTAGCCGGCTTCTCGATCGTATTTATAATGACGCAATGATCGGGTGAAATAGATGCATTTGTAATTAGTGCAACAGATATTATTTTAATTATGTTTTGTTTTTGTATACTGATGCTTTATAGTAATGCTAATAAATAAAAAGATAAACGATATTCGTATCAAACATATTGGTACAAACCGCTCGCGTCGGTCTGAAATTAAGCCAAGAATATTTTG
This sequence comes from Oikopleura vanhoeffeni, assembly GCA_004367855.1. Taxonomy (NCBI): domain Eukaryota; kingdom Metazoa; phylum Chordata; class Appendicularia; order Copelata; family Oikopleuridae; genus Oikopleura; species Oikopleura vanhoeffeni. The sequence continues at coordinate 460,720 of SCLH01000518.1, read as the reverse complement.
TAGCTTTTTTATCACTCTTTTATCTAGAGTGACTGATCTTATATCATATAAGCCTTACTATGAGTTATTAATGATTGATGTAATGTTTATGTGAATGAACGTTACAAGGCCCTTCTTGTGAATATAAGGTTATTGAGTGCTATCTAGACGAGAACAAAAAGTAATCTATAAGTGGTTCACATTCGTCAGACGAACGCTTTAGAAGTGATTTCAAGGATTGTATAGACAACGCCGATATATTAATATTGTAACCCTAACTGATAGTGTGAAAACCAAAACCAATCTGGGATTCAGCCGTATGGTTAGTCTTTATATAAATACTATGCTGTTCATACTAATAAGATCAGTTGCAAAAAAGGCAACATTTTTTTACTGTTCCAGTTAGAGACAAACTAGACCCGACCCTCTAAAAAGCGTTCCAGTTAGAGAAAGTGTTCCAGTTGCGGGTGTTCCACGTTCAGGGTTGTGACTGTACTATGAAAATCTTAAATTTCTATCTGTCAAAAGATTTCCTGCCTTCAAATAATGCAGTTGCAAGTGCCAGTTTTTCGTGAATCATTTAAACTAGTCCGTATCAATACCAATAAATGTTTTAGGACAATAGCGAGGCAGGTCATCACCGTTGAAAAATTATATTATAATAAATCACGAACTCTTCATATATCTCACGTTTCTGATAACATAAATTGATACTCATTGTACAGACTGATTATCCTTTTCGCCCGACCTAAAGTCCGATCTTCAGAAATCTACTATCTATACTTAGCGCCGTGTTCGAATCGCAAGCTTATGTTGGCTTATAGTAAGAATTTGCTTGAGTGACGCGCGGTAATGAAGTTACGTTGTTCTAAATTACAGTAAATTTATTTTTTATTATTAAAAGAAACCATCTAAATACCGTCCGCCGACCTTGAAAATTAGTTTATTTTTCATTCCTACGACATTATTTAAGTCGAAAATCGAAAATTTTCTAAAAAAGTATTCGAAAAAACGAACAATTTAACACAATCGGAAGAAATCTTTTTTTTTCATGAGTTAAATGAAATAAATTTCAATACGGTCGCCAGTCGGCTTACACTTAGGCAGTCGAGTGAAATTAAATTTATTTTAATTTCGACTAGAGGGCTTAAACCTTATCTTCGCGCCAGACCGTATTTTTATTCAAAAACGTAATGATCATCAAGAGTATAAAAAGAGCCGAAGAAACAAACCCGAGACATGTTAACATACTAGTGAAGTTGAAACTTTTTGAACCAGAAATGAGGAAAAATTTTCAAAATTTTCCAAAAAGTTTCGACAGAAAAATCTCATAAGTTAAAGATAGCCATAATTGAAGAGTTTTTTCGTTAATTTGAAACAAATAATGCAAAAAATAATTTGAACACAAAGTAAGGCATTTTTGATAATGTTCGGAACTTTTTTTCAAAAAATTTTCTCATAATTTGTCACATTCGGAAAGTTTTTCCGACACTCCAACATTTTCTTTAAAGAGGCATATATTCAAACATTCTGTAATTACAAAAAGTTGCCTGGATTATGAACATCATTTGATTGGTATAATTCGGAAGAATATAAAACCGCAGTTAAAAGTATTTTCAATCAGAGCCCATAACTCCCGCGCGATATCTCAGTACTGTCCAAAATGCACCGAGGCCCTCTGTACCTTTTAATTTTCAACAATTCCAGTACTTTCTGGTAATTGTTTTGAAAGTATTTCAACCTATATTCTTAGTTTTCTTACTAGTCTTGTTTTATTTTTGAAAAAATGTTCTTAGTTTATTTCGATAATAATATTTCTAGACAATCACCAATCGCAGATCAAGACAACCTTCTGTATATTATATAACCATCACGAGAATGCCCTCTTAATGTGGCATTAAATTAACACTTTGAATTCACTGTTTAGAAGATAGCATTTTCATAAGTAAATTTCTACTGTAATTTCACATAGAATTTATAAATAAAAATCGCCATGTAGCCCTTACTTTTTATTGTAATAATTGATAGTTGTATAGATCACCCGTGGATTAATTTCAGTATTCTGGACAACATTCATTTACTTACACGGAAGCCAAGTTATCCCGTTAGCGACCATCCTTATTTGACTAAGATTCGAGACCGTAGCTTTGCGACTGCAAACAGGCAAATCAGATTGATGGAAATATATCGATTCTTTTTTTGAATTAATTTATACTTTTCTCCTTGAAGATAAGAAGGAACTTGGTCAAGAAAGTAACGAAAATTACCGAAATATAAATAGAAGGCGTTAGAAATTAAGACGAGTAACTGAAAGAAAATATAAAGAAATTGAGGGCTCTGAAAATGAAATTATTTGCTTGGACTCTCTTGTGGCGTCATCGCCTGCAACGAGCCTTTGACCTCGAATATATGGGATGAACAGAAAATGAAGATGGTTTAGCTTATTTGACTTTTAAAATATTTTGTATAAAAATGGGTCAGTATATAAAGATTTACTACGGAAAAACCCTCAAGAACAAATTTCCCAAATAACACTATTATATCCCGCCTTTCCCCGCTAGGTTTTACTAACCCTTCTCAGCGCAGTTCAGACCTTGGTTGTCAAACAGTTTAAAATAATAATATTTATTTTTTTCATCATTTTGAATCTAGAATATCATAGTTTTTGATGAGAATTGCAAAAGTGAAATCAAACATTAAATGAAAAACCGGATTTTGTATAACGTACAAAACCATTTTAGCTCTCGAAATAAATTAGACTCTCCAATACCAATTTAAGGGCCATGTATTGTCAAACCGCAATCAGCACGGAGAGACAACGTTGAAAAAATTGGGGTCGATAGTGAATATGTATACGATTTAAGATTTTTAACAATAACCCCAAACAGGCGAGACTACAGAGTTTCTACGAGCATAAAATTCGCAAATGTTTTTAGCTGGAGTCAGATTACTTCAGAGATCAATTGCTTTTAAATGATCTAAACGATAGATTTTTTTGCGCACACCCATATTTTGAAATGCACTGACCATTCATGAAAAGGACAGATTTTGGTACTTTACAAATGTTTGATGTTCCGAAATTTATATCTTTATTTCGCGAGCACTATGCAAAAATAGGTTGGTTTTAAAGATTCTAGACAGAAATTGCCGCGACCTATTATAATACATGATTCTAGATAAAAAACTATTACTGAAAATTTTATGCTCCTAGAACTCTTGTTTTTCGCCCTGTTTCCATGTTCAATAATCACATTTTATAATTTCACTTTTTATTATTTTTCCATTGGCACTATCTGACGCCGAGAACTATCACTTTATCTTAAAGTTATATAGTCTACAAGTAAACTTTCACATATATGTGATTTCAGATACGGTTCCTTAATATACATTAAACAATAATATAATCTCGTACAGATAATCTCACTATATTATATTACTCCAATAATATTATACACCTATATTTATATACATTCAAAATGTGCAAGTTTTTGATATTATGAAGTTAAGAAAAATACATCCTTATTAATTTTTTATATCCTATGCAAGTAAGAAACTCAAGATCAATTTTAAAAACCGACTTCCTGGTGGGACAGTTCTGCAAGTTGCAGACCCTCGTGTCTTATTTTTTTGGCACTTACCATCCATTTTTGCGATTATCAACTCAAACTTGATAAAATTTAAGCGTGAAAGAACCATACACTTACAAAACTTTTATTATGAATATAATTTTTGAACTTAAACTGTAGCATGGCCGACAATTCTGACCCTTAATTGTATTCTTTATGGAATTACTAGCGACCACCAAATTTAACCCAGTTGCAATTTATCACCAGATAATTTTTCTTTTATAATCTAATTCTGTCAATTGCCTGAGTGAATAAAATAAAATTAACTAAGAATACACTTTTAAAGACATGATGTGAATAGAAAATAAAGAACACAATGGTCTATTTTTGTCGCATTTGGCTCAATGGTCGATGATTGACACGCTTCAGGGATTTTTTGAAAAAAGCAGTACCTTTAGGCAAACCTAGATCGCCGATCAAAAACGGTCCACGTGACCTGTTTTTTTAAATGATCATTTTATTGTTTGAATACTAATTATCAAAATGCAAAAGGTTTTATATAATCTACGCTAATATGGTAGCATTTCGAAATATATATATTTGGGAGCCTTTGGTTTCTTATAATTTTGCTTTACTAAAACTTCATGTGATAACCATTAATTATCCTAGTGTTCATATGATATGAATGACACTCCATTTTTATTGAATCGTGTAAAAATCATCATTTCAACGTCCGTCTGTTCGTCATTTAAAGTATCAACAACCTATATAAGGAACCTTGCCGGTCAAAATAATCGCATTTTTTCGAAATGAAGCAATTCATTATAATTCGCCGCTATATTCTTAAAGAAACAAAACTATAAAAATATGAAAAAACCATTAATTTCAATACAATTCTAATCAAATTTGGCTCTTGACAAGTACAAATTGCGCTCAAATCGCATTATCGCTAAAAATTATAGTTACTGCCGTCTATCCTAAATAGTTAATTGGTACTACCGTAAAATAACTGACATTATTGGACTATATCCTCACTCAGATTTACTTTCCCTCTAAAATATTTCGGTGCATATTGGGTAGTTACGGTTCATGTCACGAATTAAATTAATTCAGTCCGAATCCTGAGAATGTCCCCAACTTAAAATCCGAAACTATGGCCATCTACCAAGTCTGAATATTTAGTCAGCAAAATATTATTCTATCTAACTATTTTTGCTACTCGAAATTTAAAACCGGAAGCCAGTTTTTAACAAGTTGAAGAAAAGGTTTCTGTCAGTACTACTAAAATCGAGTTTTCTAGTTTTAGAGTGAATTTTTTATATTGATATATTTATTACGACTCTATACGAGACTATTGGACTTTGCAGGAAGTCTTCGAAAAGACTTTGCGGACTTTCAAGACAAAATCGCGGATACTAAAATTATACTTGCTTGGCCGTGCAACTTTGACGCTCAGAGCTAAAGAAATCGCGTGATTTCATTGGGTCGATAAAACACAAGAAGTAAATGTATGCCGATCAAAAAAGTCTTAGACGTGTCTCTGATGTCAAAGTTCTAGCGTGAGCGCAGCTATTGTGTGTGTTTCAGTATCCCCGCCAATAAGTGACGCGCAGTTGTAAACACACAACTAGGGAACCCCCTGATGCCTATTGTAGTTGGTCAGTGAAATTCATTTTTGTTCGTGCCCTAAAGTAAAAATAAAATAGGGACAAATGTTTATTAGTTCATGACTGAAACTGCTAAAAAGCGTGTCTGCTTCTTGCATGTGTCGTGTTGATTATAAACCAAGATATAACCGGTGCGCCTGGGTTGCTGTTAGAAAAATGTTTTGGATTAGAAAATTCCATTTATCGAACTGGTAATGAGAAATTAATATTGTTATTTCGTTTGCCAATGTTATCTGATTCTTGAACTTTATTCACATGAGATATTATTGTTCGAGAAAACAATGATATTTATTAGGAACGTTCCGGAAACTTTTTCAACATTATTATATTATACAGGCGGAATCGCCGAAAAAACTACGAAAATTTACACAAATTTTAGGCAAATCTTAAGCAAATTCTCGGAGTGTGGTCACCATGAATGACGTCACATTCAAGATTGCAATGCAATCATTGCAATTTCCCTATACAAATGTAACTTTATTGTTTTTTATTGCGATGGGGTGTCAGACGATTTGAAAGTAAGGAATTTTTTCAAAGTCAAAAAGGTATCAATTTAGATGATTATAGAGAATTTTTTTCTGGGTCATTTTAAAGACATTGTAGGTTTTTTTTTCGTTTTTAAAATGTTATAACGTCTTTATATACTATTACTTTAACTTTTCTAAACTATGAAACCATTTCGGACGACATATCAATGACAATTTTAATAATTCTAATTAAACAAAAACTTTTCAAGCAAATGAATTGAAAACATAACTAAAATATGAAAAATTCTCTTCGTGCCAATCTATTCAACAACTATAATATTTCCGTTCAAACATCTGGTTTCTAAACCCTTTTCGATGCCTTTCTCACTCGATAAATTGCGGTTAAAACCAAACTAAAAATAGCAAAAAGGGTGTTTACGGGTGTATTTGGAGGCTTAGGACCATAAGAAAATGCCAGTAGCTGAATCTCATCTATCGTGGTGAAGCCATGACTAATTGTAATTCGTTTTTGATTTTACATAATGTGATAATCGTAGTTACACACCGATTTTACGAAGTGGTTTGTGCGAGAATGGGGATACATTACAATACTGAGTCTTATTTGATTTGCTTCTTTTGCACCCCTACATTATGATATTTATGTAATTATGCTGGATAATTTGTAATGGCATTTTAGATGGAGAGAAATATCCAGTTATACGGTTTTATTCATTCAAGTAAATGCCCGGGTTTTATAATACGATTTGATTTTGGTACATGCGCGAATTTAACCAGATAAGAAGAGTCCATTGGCCATGTTAAAAATTTCGTACTATACCAACATGAAAAGGTTTTTCAGTTTCACCAGTTTGAAACCTGTTAACCTCCAAATTTATGGACTTCAACACTAACTCAAATTGCCTGAAAGTTTATTTTTCACAATTTCAACTTTTTTTGGCGGAAAAAATAGAATGGGAAAAAATGTTGTGAAACGCCAATCATTTATAGATTAATTCCAAATATTTTTTTTAACAAGTATCGAATTTTAACAGTCCTTTTTTGAGGCAGTCAAGTCTTCAAAAAAATTAAATTCTGTTCAGAAAATAACGAGATACACTACGTGAAATGAGAGTGCAGAACACGGTCATCTGTGCCATTTTGAAACTGATTTAGGTAGGCTTGAGCTGATATGAGGCTCTTTCTCTAAGGTTCGAATATATTCCATATCCCCTATTCACACTTTTGTTAATACGCCCGACCTGCTACTTTTAAAACACACTACGTTCCTAAACGTCAGGGCCGGCAAGGGATTAAGCAAAGTGTGAATAGGGGATATTACAGGGGTGCGGCGCGTATAGTATGAAAGTGTTCGACGCCAAAAAAACCCCAAACATATACGCGTTATTCCAACTATACGCGTACTTTCCAACTATACTGCGGTACTTTAATCGCAGTACTTACCCTCCGGTGGGAAAATGTTGCTCTGATGGTCAATTTGTACAAATATCTAGAAGTTATAAAATTGGGTTATAATATGGTCCAAGTAAGTAATTTTATGGGGATTTAAAGGGTAAATTTTTGACATATATTCTATAGACCTATGAATTTCTAGTGTATGTATAAATTTGATTTCACGAAAAAATGACAATAAGGAAAATAAAAAATTTTGATTTCAAGAAGGTTCCAATGGAAAAATATGACCACTGCCTAAAGAACTATCATTTAATCGGTCGAAGAGAAGAAATATTAAATAAAAATATCTATAACATACTCTAAACTTTTACGGGGCTTCTTATGGGCAAGTATTTAACGTTATGGCCAAGAGGGGGAAAATTATGTGGCAGATTATTAAAAGAAGTAAATTGAACCGAATACTCAAAATAAAAAAGGTCGGAACTACAAATTTGTATGTCCGCTTTTGATCTCGATAAAAATACTCGGATATTTTTTTTTGCTGGCTAAAAGACGCCTATCTTTTGCCTAGAACGTTTGACAGAACAAGCCCTATCTTTTGCCTACAACTTACGCCGCACGCCGGAAGCGAATAATTTATTTTTCAAAGCGTAGGTTTTTGTGCGGAGGCTACGTGTCTTTTCGTCGGGTTCAACGTATACCGGTCCCGACACACTATAAACGCCGCCCACCCCTGTATATATCCTTTTACCAAAAACGGAATTTCCCATCTTAAGACGGTTTACTATCTCTTTAAGCCGCGATTAAGAAACCCACTGCTGATCCTGTCAAGTGATTGTTAGTGATGCTTGAGTGATTACAACCACCGATCAACTTAGTGGTCCCGAATATCAAGCACGCTTACCTATGATCACACTCAAAAGCAATCACTAAGACAACACATTATTGTGATTCGAAGACACACGCGCTGTAGTGTAAGTCTTATAGCTATAGAGATAGTAAACGTTTTTGAGATGGAGTTCTGTGGTAAAAGGATGTAGACCATATGGGAATAATTCCTACAGATTTTCAGCGAAAATCGACTTTATTTAATTACATATATTCTGGAATATTAATATGGGGCTAGAAAAATGCTTCCGGAAAATGAGTGAATCTTGCTTTTCCTCAAAAACTCCCGAATTGGCCACAAATCAATTTTTCAGGTCGTGTTTCTTCATGAAATATAAGGTTTTTCGAGCTTCTTCATTACCCTCCAACCGCTTTTTAACTCACAAACTAAATTTTCCCTGAATAAACACATGTAATTGCACATCTTTTGCCCTCAAAAAAGATTTTTCTGGGCGAACACATGTCAATTTTTTCATGCAAGATAAATTTTTTTCGCAAAATTTTTTTCTTTCTGGGCATTTTGAATATTTTTTCATCTCCTTATTAGACTTCGAACTAACATTTTGAATTGTCCTAATTTGCATGTTTTGGGCGAAAATCAAACGACGGGTTCATTTCTGGTCAAATTTCTTTCATCAAGAACCAAATTTTGTTTTTTCCTAATTTTGGGATTATCGGGCTTCCTTATATATGTCACCATCCTCTTTTTCACTCCAAACTAATATTTTTGAAAAGATTAGAAAAAAATAACATATTTTTAACCCCTCAAACCCTTGCTACTGAAAGCAAAAAAAATTTCGGGAGCCAAAACCGCGCAGAAATCAACACGTCACATGACCTACAATTCAAATATGTCAAAGAGTTTGAATTTTATTATCAAAAAAATTGTTGAACAATTTTATACGAGAGACCGTTCGAAAAGTTATTTCCTCTATTTTTTTTAGGATTTTCGTCAAAATTTCTTACAACATTAATGTGTGAAAACGGATACATAATGATCGAAAATTCTGAGAGAAGCAAGTTTTAGAAAAGTATTGAGGATCTCTTTTGATTAAGTGTTATTTATTTGCAGTGTCTATACGAAAGACTAATTTTTCAACAAGTGATTTTATGAAAACTCAAAATATAATGAAAAAAAAAATATTTTTCAAAAATCATTTTTGGAAAGAATTGAACGGAAATTAATCCCAAATAGACCGACAAAGACAAATTGATCAAAATGATAGAACAATAAGTCGGTACGGATTTTGAGTTTTTAAGCTGATTAGCATATTTTCTCACGACTTTACATAGCATATATTTTCGACGCGGCGCGATTGAAATTGTTTTGTAAAGCATCAAGATATCATATTCAAATTTGAAGACCAGCTTTTCAAGAGCTAAAGTTTCACTCCTACAATTTATAATTTTCTTATATAGTCATCGTGAAAAATGTAGGTTTTCAAGAAATACAAGGATGAATGAAACTCTCTTTGCTCTCGCAGTTATCTAGTTACAAACTTCGAAAATTTACAAAATGTTACGGTGTTGTTCACTTAATTTTATCCTTGACTCGATCAGTGACAATAATAAATTGAGTGATCTTACCATTTTCCCCCGATAAGCGCTCCAAAGTATTCCTTTAGAATAGGCTTTTGGGTGTGAGGGCGAAGTTCTCGTTTCTGGGTTTCTGGCGGACATGTGTCAAATTTTTTTTATCAGGGTCAAAAATTTTTTAAATTATTATAAATGATACTGTTTAAATGATATGATTGAATTTATATGATCATGTTCACTTTAATCCAAAATACACAGAAAAACGTAAATGCGCTTTATCGCACTAGAGGCATGATCTTTTTACATATATCAAATTTTCATTTTTGGGTCAAGTTAACAAACGCCTTAAAATTATGAATGCGATACTCATATATATTTCCTAGAGTTATAATTTGTACGAATATCCTAACCATTACAGCCAATGTGTACTTAGAAAGGGCACTCTTGCGAATTTTCGATTCAATCCTCATCGAACTCGATCCAGATCCGCTGAAAAGTCAACTAACCCTGGGTTATAATTCTTTATGGGAATATGGGTAGCTATTATCACCAATCGTTTTCGGCCAAGAAATCGAACCAGTTAGGTTGGATTTGTCCACATATGACCTTTATCACTTTTTTGTTAGAATGCGTAAGCCACTACCCTTTTAAACAGGTGATTTAACTACGTTGTGAGCACGCATCCAATGCCAACACAAAAAGTGGATAAAGGGATATACCTGATCTGTGGCCAAATTTTATTCCGCGTTTGTGGTTGGTTATTTATTTTCAAAAATCGGAGTATTTTTCGCGGAAAAATGATAATATAATTTTCGAAAAAACGTATTTTTGACTAAAAAAAGAGGTTTTTCGAGCTATTATAGCGACCAAAAGCTCCAAAAGAAAAGTTGTATTCTGACTCCGAGAAACACCGAGACCGATACGAATGAATTTTTTTTTATGAGAACATCATGAAAATTGACTTCCGGCTGAACTAATTGCCAATTTTCTATTAAATAGGAGCGATGTTCAAAAAAAAAATTTGCGCTAAGAAATTGAGAAGACATGTTCTCCGAATATTACCTAATTAAAAAAAAATCGACCGAATCGTTTTTGAGAAACATTGAGCTAACAAATTTTAAAATACTAAAATCGGTTTTCATAATTCAGAGAACAAGTAACCGATCGAAATTTTGCAAACATATTTTCGATAACTGTCCGAACGTAGTAAAACCGTTTTTCGTACAAACTTTCATAATTTTCATTGAGCCCGTTTCGCGCGTAAAAACATTGAAGTCAAAATCAGTGTATAGAACTCTACTCCCGCTTGGTGCTGGTGGCTAGCAAAAAGTTGTTTTTTCAACTATTGTCGGAGCAAAAAAAGATAAGATCTCGCATTTAAGAGTTTTATTCAGAATTTCGCATAACTTTTCGTTTCCTTCTGGCCCGATCTAAAATCTAAAAAAAACCCGTTGAGAACCCCCTTAAAGCACCCTCCGATTTTTTGATTCAACTTATGTAGAAATATCTTTTGATTCGACAGGATATACTGCATATCCATTTAATAAAAAACTTCCTTGGGCGCATGAAGTAAATATCACGTAGTTTATCCAACTTGTTTTTTCAAAAGGAAAACTTAATTTTCCGAAATTTTTCTGACTATTTTTCTACAAACGGAAAAAAAATTTGCTGAAAATTTTTTCACAGGCGTATTCAGACAATTTGAAAAAAAATTTGAAATAAACGCCTCAAAAATTTTTTTCGGTCGAGTTGTCGAAAAATCTTAGAAAAATTCGAAAATTCTCAAAAAAATGGTAATATGGACACCATCTAATCGAGATATACTGTGGCAAAAAAACTGGTGTAACTGAAGTCAACAAGGCGGTTACTATTGATAATAAACAAAAATTTTGGACTAATGGCCATTGCCCTTTTTTCAATTCTCTAAGTTTTTTTTAACCAAAAATCAGGTTTGAAGAGCCTGAAAATCCACACATTCAAAAATTTTTATTTTTTTCCCAAAAATTGTAATTAATTTCATTCACATAAGTGGCGTTGACCAAAAAATACCGATGCTGCATTGTTTTAAAAATAATTATGGCTACGCATTCTAACCAAAAAGTGATAAAGGTATATGTGACAAATCAAACCTAACTGGTCGATTTTGGCCGAAAATCGATTAGTGAAATAGCTACCCATATTCCCATTAAAAATTATAACCAGGGTTAGTTGACTTTTCATGAGATCTGGATCGAGTTCGATGAGGGATGAATCGAAAATATCGCAAGAGTGCCCTTTCTAAGTAAATTGGTAGTAATGGTTAGGGATAATTCGTACAAATTATAACTCTAGAAATATTATAGATATCGCATTCAAATTTTAAGGGTTTGTTAACTTGACCCTAAAAATGAAAATTTGATATATTAGAAAAAAAATCCATCCTCCTAGTGGCGATAAAGCGCATTTTACGTTTTTCTGGTTATTTTGAATTAAAGTAAAACATATCATTATAATTAATCATATCATTAAACATATCATTTATAATTAATTAAAAAATTTTTGACCTTGATAAAAAAAATTTGACACATGTCCGCCCAGAAACCCAGAAACGAGAACTTCGCCTCACACCCAAAAGCATTTCGTGGAAGCCAAACGGCGCAGAAATCAACACGTCACAGGACCTCAATTCACATATGTCATAGAGTTTGCAATTTTATTTCAAAAAATTTGGTTGAAAATTTACGAGATCCGTTCGAAAGTTAACTTTCCTCTATATTTTTTTAGGATTTTCGTCAAATTTCTAAAATTAATGTGTGAAAACGATACATAAATCGAAATTCTGAAGAAGCAAGTTTGTAGAAAGTATTGAGGATCTCTTTTGATATAAGGTTATTTATTTGCAGTGTCTATACGAAGATAATTTTCACAAGTGATTTTATGAAAACTCAAAATAATGAAAAAAAAAATATTTTTCAAAAATCATTTTGGAAAGAATTGAACGGAAATTTAACCCAAATAGACCGACAAAGACAAATTGATCAAAATATAGAACATAAGTTGGCGGATTTTGAGTTTTTAAGCTTGATTAGCAATATTTTTCACTTTACAACTAGCATATATTTTCGACGCGCGGGCGATATGAATAATTGTTTTTGTAAGCAATCAAGATATCATATTCAAATTTGAGACCACTTTCAAGAGCTAAAGTTGCACATCCTAAATTTATATATTTTCTATATGTCATCGTGAAAAAGTATGGTTTCAAGAAATACAAGGTGAATGAACCTCTCTTTGCTCTCGCAGTTATCTAGTTACAAACTTCGAAAATTCAAAATGTTACGTGTTGTTCCTTAAGTTTTATCTATGACTCGATCAGTGACAATAAGTAAATTGATATCTTACCCAGTTTTCCCTGATAAGCCGCTCAACAGTATTGCCTTAGAATAGGCTTTTGGGTGTGAGGCGAAGTTCTCGTTTCTTGGGTTCTGGGCGGACATGTGTCAATTTTTTTATCAAGGTCAAAAATTTTTTTAATTATTATAAATGATATGTTTAAATGATATGATGAATTATTATGATATGTTTACTTTAATTCAAAATAACAGAAAAACGTAAAATGCGTTTATCGCCACTAGGAGGCATGGATCTTTTTTTTCTGACATATATCAAATTTTATTTTTGGGTCAAGTTAACAACCTTAAAATTATGAATGCGATATCATATAAATATTTCTAGAGTTAAATTTGTACGAATTTCCCTAACCATACTACGCCAATAGTGTTTAGACAAGGGCACTCTTGCGATATTTTCGATTATCCTATCGAACTCGATCTCAAAGATCCAATGAAAGTCAACTAACCCTGGTTATAATTTTAGATGGGAATATGGTAGCTATTATCACAATCGATTTCGGCCAAATCGAGCCAGTTAGGTTGGATTTGTCAGCATATGACCTTTATCACTTTTTTGGTTAGAATTGGTAGCGACTACTGCCTTTTAACGTGTGATTTTACGTTGTGGCACGCATCTGCCAACCCAGAAAAGTGAAAAGGGATATCTGCATCTGTGCCAAATTTTATTCGCGTTTGTGGTTGGTTTTTTTTTTTCAAACATCACGTATATTCCGGAAAAATGATAATATATTTCGCAAAAACGTATTTTTGACAAAAAAAGAGGGTTTTCGAGCTATTATAGCGACAAAATGCTCCAAAGCAAAAGTTGTATTCTGACTCCGAGAAACACCAACCGATTACGAGTGATTTTTTTTAATAGATCCAGAAATTGACTTCCGGCGAACTTAATCTGCAATTTTCTAAAATAGGAGCGATGTTCAAATAAAAAAATTTGCGCTAGAAATTGAGAACGACATGTTCTCACGATTATTACCTAATTGAAAAAAAAATCGACCTGAATCGTTTTGTGAAGAAACTTGAGCTAAACAAATTTTAAAATACTCATCAAATTACGGCTTTTTCATATATGCTGAGAACAAGTGACGATCGACATTTTGCAACCATTTTCCGATAACTGTTCGACGTAGTCAGAAAACCGTTTTTGCTTACAAAACTTTCATATATTTTCATATGAGCCCGTTTCGCGAGATAAAAAGACATTGAAGTCAAATCAGTTATTAGAACTCTACTCCACTGTGGTGTGGTTGCTGCAAAAATGTTGTTTTTTCTACTATTGCGGAGCAAAAAAGATAAATCTCGTCATTTAAGAGTTTTCAATAGAATTTCGATAACTTGTTCGGTTTCCTTCTGGCCC
>SCLH01000518.1:435049-446437 GCA_004367855.1 Oikopleura vanhoeffeni | reverse complement strand
ATTTGACATCTTAGTAAAATTTAACATATGACTGTCATTAGTTATCAAGACTTCTCGAAGTTTTGAATATAAGTTATGTGAAAAAATGTTATCGAACAACTTTTCTCGAATTCAAATTGAAAGACCGCTCATAGGCGCCCTTTCTTTGAGAGAGCTTTTTTTGAGAGCAAGAAAGTAAGAGATCTCTAGTAGTAACTTATTTCAACAGAAGTACCAACTCCTCGTCCGGCCGTCAATACTTGAAATAATTTGTATGGAAATTATAAATGGCACTCTTTCAAAGTAAGATTATTAAACTACCGATAAGGGATGGAGATCATATAGCTGCGTTGTTGATCGATTATGAGCACTTGTCTTGTAGTAGCTAGTCATTCCCTTGAGTACGTCGCGTAAGGAAAGTTACGCTGTCGTTAATTACAGGTAAAATTAATCTTTTTTATAATTAGAAACTCGTAAAATAGGTCCTTCGCCAGACCAATTGACAGTTACATTTATTTTTCATCATGTCCTGACGATTTTTCAAGTCGAAGAATCGCAAAATTCTTAGAAAAAGTCGAGAAAAAAAACGAAAATATTTAACACATCGGAAGAAATCTTTTTTTTACATGACGTTAAATGACAATAATCTTAAGAAACGTCGACAGAGTCGGTTACGCATATTTAAGGCAATCTAGCGAGAGTAATGATTATTTGTAATTTATGAGCGTAAGAGGCTATACTACTTATTTCGCGCAGACCGTATTTTTAAGTCCAAAAGTTATGATTCAGAAGAGCAGTAATAAACAAGAGCGAAGAAACAAAGTACAGACGATGTTAAAAATATAGTGAAGTTTGAACATTTTTGAACACAAGAATGAGGAAATTTTCCAATATTTCCGAAAATTTGTACGACAAAAAATGTTCAATATAGTAAAGTAGCCATATTGAAGAGTTTTTTATCGTGAATTTGAACAAATAATTGCAAAAATATTTGAACACAACAATAAGGCATTTTTTGATAAATGTTCAGAACTTTTTTCAAAATTTCTCACTAATTTGTCAAAATCGGAAAGATTTAATTCGCAACTCTAAAATTTTCTTTAAAAGCATAGATAAAGTTCATAAAACGCATTGATAAACAAATATTTGATTGGTGGAGTCTGATGATGGTTGTAGACAACGAGTAGCACTAATGATAGATGGTATATATGAGGATAAATATATAACGCAGTAAAAGTTTATTCCATCAGAGAGCCATATCCGCGGATTCCGTATCTGGTCACAAATGCACCAGACCCTATAAAGTATACCTTTATTTCAAAATTTCGCAGTACTTCTAGGATATTTTTGAATAGGTTTCAACCGTATATTCCTTAGTTCTTCATTACTAGTGTGCTAATGTTGTTAATTTTTTGAAAAATTCTAGTTTTTATTGCGATGAATATTTCTAGAAATCACACCGATCGCCAGATAGACACATATTCGTACAAATATTATTATAAAAATACGAGAACATTCCGTATATGGAGATTGTAATTAAACTTTTGTAGATTAATTTCAGCAGATACATTTTTCGTAGTAAACTTCTCTGTAATTTTCATAAGAAATTTATAAAAAAAATTCGGCATGTACCTACTTTTTTATTAAAATATTAAGTTGTAAGATCCGGAATATAATTACAGCATCGGACATTTTTACTTTAACGGTGAAGCCAAGTTATTCCGTAGCGCCAATCTTTTTATGCACTATAAGATTCAGAGACCAGTGTTCTCATTGCAAAGGAAATGAAGAGGGAAATAAGAATTTGTTTTTTGAATTTTTATACTTTTCTCTTGGAAGATAGAAGGGATTGTCAAGAAAGTACGAAATTACCACAATATTCATAGAAGGCGGCTATAGCAATTAAGAGAGTAAACTGAAAGAAAATGATAAGAAAAAATTTCTGAAAATGAAATTTACTTATGCTGGACTCTCCTTTGAGCGTCATCTGCCAACAGCGCTCTTGCACCTCGAAATAATGGACTGAACAAGAATGAATCAGATGGTGTAGCTTTTTGACTATTAAAAAATATTGAATAAAAATGGGGCAGTACAAAGATATTAAAGAGAAACCCTCAGAAATATTTATCACCAAATAAATTTTTATATCCGCTACACCCTAATGTTTTATAACGCCTCGGCGCATGCAAGGTATTAGAAACACAAGATCATAAAAATAATATTATATTTTTTTAAGTCATTTTTGAATCATAAAGAATAATAAAAAAGTTAATATATGAGAAATCAAAGTTTGGAAATCAAAATTAACAGTATATTGAAAAAACTCGCGACTATGAGTAAACGAACACACCACAATTGCTATTGGAAAAATATAGACATACCAATACATATTAAAGGACCAAATGATATTTCAAAACAACGCAACAGCACACGGAAGGAAGTTGAAAAATATGGGTCACGAAGTAGAAAATAGCTTATTAGTACTTAATGACATAAACAGGCAGACGCAAACAACGAGTCTAATAAGCAGATTAAACATTCCAATGTTCTATTAGCTGGTATCGATTATTGGATCAAAAAATTCATTCAGATGACAAATTTTTTATTTTGCGCAACCAATGCTAAGTCTGGAAAATCACATACATGAAAAATACAGATTTGGTACAATAATCAAAATGTCACCAATATCTATATTTATGCTATGCAAAATATTATATTGTTTAATATTTTGAAGAATTCGACCTTTATAATCTGATCCAGACAACATTGAAATTTTACTGCTTCTAGAACTACTTGTTTCGCAACTGTTCACTGTGTCAAAATCACCAAATTATTAACATTCACTTTTATATATCACTCAATACGGCCCGAAAAAATAATCATATTACTAAGTAATAGTCCTACAAATGTTAACTCTTTACACATTGATTATTTCACACGATACGGGTTCTTAACTATAATTAAAAATAATAAATTAGTTCAAATAAATTCATAATATATTTAATATATACATATATAATAATTATAATAATTCACATTTCAAAATTTGCGTTTTTGAATATCTATGAAGCTTAACGAAAACATACTCTATTTTTCTATTTGTGATCTAGCTCGATTATTTGACATTCAAAGTTCTGGCACATTCCTAAGAGAACCCTTAGTTATTTTTAAAAACCTGCAGTTTGTTGCAGATACTTTTAATTTGATACCAGTTATTGCGTTACAACCAAAATCAATTGATAAAAATTTAAAGCGTGAAGAACACTACCTAACTTTTAATTGTGAAATTAATTTGAACTTATAACCGTGTAGCATGGCCAGACAATTCTGGACCCTTAGCCTGAGCACTCTTTGATTACCGTACCGTACACCAATAGTCTTACTAACGCCAAGTTTGCATGATCCAAGACTAGATACATTTTTCTTCCAAATCTATACTGTCAATTGCCTAGAGTGATAAAATAAAATTATATAAAGAATATAAACATGAATTGATAGAAATCAATAAGCATGTCGCTAAAATAAACTTGATTCTGTTTGTCCATTTGGCTCAATGGTCAGAGTGGAATTAGACACGCTTTACAGTTATTTTGAACACAAACAGTAGCTCTTTGGCCAAACCTTATCGGCTCGATCAAACGATCCGTGACGTAGTTTTTAATGACATGTTATGTTAGAAATAATTACACAAATGTCAGAATGTTTTATAAATCTAGCTAAATGGTCGCAATCGAAATACTATTTTCGGTCGAGCTTTTGGTTTACTATATAATTTTTGCTTACCTAAACTTCAATTGATACAGATTATTAACCAGTGTTCTATTGATATGCAATGACACTATGTTATTGAATCGTTAAAATCACATTTTCAAATCCAGTTCTTTGTCTACAATAATCAACAAATATACTAAGGACACCTTGCGCGTCAAAATATCGCATTTTTTTGCCGAGATGAGAAGTTCAGTTATATGCCGAATTCAACCGCCTATGCTACTCTTAAATACAGAAACTACAAATGCAAGACACCCTGTCACACTTCGTTCAAATACAATTCTAAAATCAAGAATTTGCTATCTGAAAGATACAAATTTGACGCCTCAAATCGAGTTAATCGCAGACATTATAGTTACTGCGTCTTATCTAATGATTTTGGTCATACCGTAAATAACTGACATTTGGACTATATCATATAGATTTACTTTTCCTCTAACATATCTCGGTGCTATTTATTGTAGTCTTACGGTCATTCACGAATTAAAATTAATTCATATCAGAACTTGAGAATGCCAAACTTAAAAATCAGAAACTATGACACATTACTAAGTCGAATTTTATAGTAGAAATATTAAATTACTAAATAACTATTTTTTGACTACTAGACATTTAAAAAGGGAAGCATTTACGTTGAAGAAAGATCCTGTCAGTAGCTATTCACTAAAAGCCGACTTTTTCAGTTTAAGAGTTGAAATTTTGTATCTTGATCATATTATAATTAAAAGAAACTCTAATAAGAGCTGATATGGACTTCTGCGGAGCTTCGAGACACTTTGCGTACTTTTCAAGACACAAATCGCGGATATCTAAAAATTAATACTTGCTGGCGTGCGAACTTGACGTTCAGGACCTAACAAGATGCCTGTTTTCATGTGCGTCGATAACAACAAGAGTAATGTATTGACGGACTAAAAGTCTTAGACGTGTCTCTTGATGTCAAAAGTTCTACGTGAGCGCAGCTATTGTGTTCAGTTCCCGGCCAATAAGATGACGCGCATTGTAAACACACAACTAGGGAAACCCTGATGCCTATTGTAGTTGGTCAGGAAATTCAATATTTTGTTCGTCTCTAAAGTAAAATAAAATAGGCACAAATGTTATTAGATTCATGAACTGAAATTCTGCTAAAAAGCAGCTGATACTTAGTTATATCTGTGTTCTGTTATGAAAAACATATAAACCGTGAGCCTGGTAGCTGTTAGAAATGTTTATAGGATTAGAAAATTCATTTATCGAACTGGTAATGAGAAAATTAATATGTTCATTTCGTTGCCAATTGTTATCCGATTTTGAACTTTATTACAATGAGCTATATTGTTCGAAAAACATAGATAATTTATTAGGAACTTCCGGAACTTTTCACATTATTATTATACAGGCGGATCGCCAAAACATAACGAAATTTCACAAGTTTAAGGTAAAATCTTTAAGCCAAATTACTCGGCAGTGTCAATGAATGACGTCACATTTCAAGATTGCAATGCAATCATTTGCATTTCCAAATATACAGCGTGAGTTTCTCGATTTCTCCCTTTTTTTAACCCAGGCGTTAGACAGAGGTTTTTAGATTTCAATCAAATTGGTGACGCATTAATGTCATAGATGTTTATTCTGCTCTGTTTTTACCCAACTCCCGCTTTTTCACCCATCTCCTCTTTATTGTACCCAGCCTCCTTTTTCACGCCAGCCAATTTTCGATTCTCGAACTCGGACATAATAAATTGTTAATTAAATGTTTAATTGAACTTTTACTGACTTTTCAAAAATCGTTCAATTTAAGGCAGACGGTATTGTTTCGGATAGTACAATTTTTAAAAACCATTTTATAGCCATGTATGAATTTATTATACCATTTTTTAAGTTCTATGATATTTAATATAATTTGGATTTTTTCAAGACGAGTCCAGGTTATTTTAGAAATATTCTGATTCTTTTCGTTTTTGTTTTTGAGCTCAAATTCGTTGAAATTTTGTGTTATTGATCATGTACAGTTTTGATGCGAGTATATGATACATCATATCCCATTTCAGAATGCAACTCATGCAGTCGATATTCTTCGCAGGATATCTTTTTTTCACGAATAGTTAATCGCTTCTTGCTTAAATCTTTTTTATCCTGATCGCAGCTGGACGATCATTAAATGTGAGTCCTGTACATCATCCCCTCGTAACTTTATTTTAAATTTGGGTTGAGATCGTCTCGGTAAAATTGTCAGTCGGATGTTTCCGTCCATCATATTTTTCTCTTTTTTATTTGAGTCGAATTAATTTTTTAATATCAATTATTATTTTTGTTAAATTATTTAAAATAACTTTATTTAACTTAAGTTAAAAACTAAAGTTAATAAGTCTAGAGCACACTCTAAAATCTGTATTTTATTTCAACTTAAAAATGGTTTTGTTGGGTTATCACCATAGAAAATTTTGAGAAATCAGGGAGTCGACCCAGGTAACGGGACGATTCGCGCTAACCACTACGCCAACTGCTCATATAACTGACTAGAATATGCTTGATTATGACTCGAAACACCTTTCGAGCCAAACAGTTTTATTTGACATGTTTTTGCGTCTTCAGTTGAGAATACTTTGCAGACGTTTTACAGAAAAGTTTTTGGGTCGAAAAGTAATTTGACGAATCGGGCCTCTAGTTCGCAAAATCTGCCTCTTTTTACCGGGTAAAATTGCGGCAGAAAAAATGTTTGTTTACATCTGCCGCCTTTTCTACACCATTTGGTGGCTGTCCTAACCGCCTGGGTAAAAAAGGGGAGAAATCCGAGAAAATCACGCTGTACAAATGTACTTTATTGATTTTTTATTGCGATGGGTGTCAGACAGATTTGAATAAGGAATTTTAAAAGTCAAAAATAGGTATCAATTTTAGATGAATTATGTAGCGAATTTTTTTCTGGTCATTTAAGACTTGTAGTTTTTTCGTTTTTAAAATGTTAATAAACTTCTTATAAAATTAATTAACTTTTCAAACTATGAACACCATTTCGGACGACATATACAAGATGACAATTTAATATTCTAATTAACAAAAACTTTTCAAGCAAATGATTGAAAATATACTAACTAATGAATTCTCCTCGTGCCAATCTAATCTCCCTATATATTTACGTTCAAAATCTGGTTTCTAAACGTTTTCGATGGCTTTTCACTCGATAGAAATGCGGTAACCAACTAAAAATAGCAAAAAGGGTGTTTACGCGTGTATTATTTTGGAGCTTAGGACATACGAAAAGTGACATATGAATCTCATCTATCGTGGTGAACCATGCTAATTTAATTCGTTTTTGATTTAAATAATGTGATAACGTGAGGTTAACACCGAATTTTACGAGTGTTTGTGGATGAATGTTATACAATTTAAATCTGAGTTATTTTGATTTGCTCTTTTGCACCCCTCAATTATATGAATAAATTTTTGATTTATCTGGATAATTTGTATGGCATTTTGTGGAGAGAATATCCAGTTATACGGTTTAATTCATTTCAGTAAATGCCCGTTTTATATATACGATTGCATTTTTGTTACATGCGACGTCTTAACCAGATAAGAGAGTCCATTTGGCATGTTAAAAAATTTCGTACTATAAAACATGAAAGTTCAGTGTTTCACCAGTTTGAACTGTTAACTCCAAATTTATGGACTTCAACACTAACTCAACATTGCTGAAAGTTATTTTCACTTTCAACTTTTTTGGCGGAAAAATGATGGGAAAAATTTGTGAAAGCCATAACATTTATGATTAATTTAAGAATTTTTTTTTTAACAAATTATCGAATTTTAACAGTCCTTTTTTTTGAGCAGTCAGAGTCTTCAAAAATTATATTGCTCAGAAAAACGAGATACATACCTCGTGAAATGAGAAGTCAGCACTCATTTTGTGCCATTTTGCAAAACTGATTGTAGGTAGGCTTGAGCTGATGATGGCTCTTTCTATAAGGATTGAATTATTTCCATATCCCCTGATCACACTTTTGTTAATCCCGGCCCTGCTACTTAAAAACACACTACGTTTCCTAATCAGGGCCGGGATATAACAAAAGTGTGAATAGGGGATATTACAGGGGGTGCGGCGTATAGTTGAGAAGTGTTGACGCCAAAAAACCCCAACTATAACGCGTAATTCCCTATACGCGTACTTTCCAACTATACTGCGTACTTTCCAACTATACGCGTACTTTTGGGAAAATGTGCTCTGATTGGTCAATTTGTACAATATCTAGAGTTTAAATTGCGTTAAACTATGGTCAAAGTAAGAATTTTTGGGGATTAAGGGTAATATTTGTACATATATTCTAGAACTAAGAATTTCTAGTAGTATGTATAATTTGGATTTCATCGAAAAAATGAATTAAAGTAAAATAAAAAATTTTGATTCAAAGAAGGTTTCAAGGAAAAATATCGACCACTGCTAAAAAACTATCATTTATCGGTCGAAGAGAAGAAATAATTATAAAAATTCTATAGCTAACTTTCAAATTTTACGGGCGTTCTTATGGGCAAGTTTTACGTTTGGCAAGAATGGGGGAAAATTATGTGCAGATTATTAAAAGAAATAAATTGTACTGAATATCACATCAAAAAAAGGTCGGAACTACAAATTTGTCATGGTCGCTTTTGATTGATAAAAATACTCGATATTTTTTTTGCTGGCTAAAAACGCCTATCTTTTGCCTAGGAACGTTTGAAAAAGACCCTATCTTTTGCCTACAACTTACGCCGCACGCCCAGGAACGAATAATTTAATTTTCAATGCGTAGGTTTTGGCGGACGGCCTACGTTTTGTCTTTTCTGTCGGTTCCAACTATACGCGCAACTAGACAACTATCACGTCGCCCCCTGTAATATCTTTTACCAACGGAATCCATCTTTAAGACGGTTACGTATCTCTTTAGCGCGAGTTAGAAACCCAGCTGATGCTGTCAAGTGATTGTCTTAGTGATGCTTGAGTGATTACACACCCGATCAAATTTAGTGGTCCCAATATCTCAACACGCTACCTTGATCACACTCAAGACAATCACTAAGACAACATTAGTTGATTCGAACACGCGCTGTAGTGTAATCTATAGGCTATAGAGATAGTAACGTTTTGAGATGGAGTTCGTTGGTAAAAGGATGTAGACCATATCTGGGGATAATTCCTACAGTGTTTCGCGAAAATCGACTTTATTTAATTAAATATTTGGATATCTATATTGGGCTAGAAAAATGCTTCCGGAAAATGAAGTGAACTTTCGTTTCCTCAAAAACTCCGAATTGGCCACAAATCAATTTTTCAGGTCGTGTTTCTTCATGATATAGGTTTTCGAGCTTTCTTTTACCCTCCCAACCGCTTTTTAACTCCAAACTAATATTTCCTGAAAAAACATTGTAAATTGCCATCTTTTGCTCAAAAAAGATTTTCTGGCGAACACATGTCAAATTTTTTCATCAAGATAAAATTTTTTTTCGAATTTTTTTTTTCTGGGCTTTTGAATATTTTTTCATCTCTTATTAGACTCGAAACTAACATTTTTTGAATTGTCTCTTAATTTTGCATGTTTGGGCGAAAAGTCAAACGACGGGTTATTCTCTGGTCAAATTCTTTTTCATCAAGACCAAATTTTTTTTTTTCTAATTTTTGAGGATTTCGGCTTACTTATATATGTTCCATCCTCTTTTTCACTCCAAACTAATATTTTTGAAAGATTAGCAAAAATAACATATTTTTACCCCTCAAACCCTTTGACTATCTAAAGGCAAAAAAATTTCGGGAGCCAAAACGGCGCAGAAATAACATCGTCACAGACCTACAATTCATATGTCATAGAGTTTGCAATTTTATTTCAAAATATGGTTGAAAATTTATACGATGAGCCGTTCGAAGTTACATTTCCTCCTATTTTTTTTAGGATTTTCGTCAAATTTCTTAAAAAATTATTGTGTGAAAACGATACATAAATCGAAATTCTGAGAAAGCAAGTTTGTAGAAAGTTTTGAGATGCTTTTTGATATAAGGATTATTTATTTGCAGTGTCTATACGAAGAATAATTTTTTCACAAGTGATTTTATGAAACTCAAATTAATGAAAAAAAAATATTTTTCAAAAATCATTTTGGAAAGAATTAACGGAAATTTAACCCAAATAGACCGACAAAGACAAATTGATCAAATATAGAACATAAGGTGACGGATTTTGAGTTTTTAAGCTGATTAGCAATATTTTTCACATTTAACTGCATATATTTTCGACGCGCGGGCGATATGAATAATTGTTTTTGTAAGCAATCAAGATATCATATTCAAATTTGAGACCACTTTCAAGAGCTAAAGTTTGCACTCCTAAATTTATATACTTATTATTGTCATCGTGAAATGTATGGTTTCCAAGAAATACAAGGTGAGTGAACCTCTCTTTGCTCTCGCAGTTATCTAGTTACAAACTTCGACAATTCAAAATGTTACGTGTTTTCCTTAAGTTTATATCCTTGATCTCGATCAGTGACAAGAAGTAAATTGATATCTTACCCAGTTTTCCCTGTATAAGCCCGCTCAACGTATTGCCGTTAAGATAGATTTTTTTGCCTTTAGATAGTCAAAGGGTTTGAGGGGGTTAAAATATGTTATTTTTGCTAATCTTTCAAAAAATATTAGTTTGGAGTGAAAAAGAGGATGGGACATATATAAGAAGCCCGAAATCCCTAAAAATTAGAAAAAAACAAAATTTGGTCTTGATGAAAAAAATTTGACCAGAGATAACCCGTCGTTTGACTTTTCGCCCAAAACATGCAAAATTAAGAGACAATTCAAAAAAATGTTAGTTTCGAGTCTAATAAGAGATGAAAAAATATTCAAAAGCCCAGAAAAAAAAAATTTCGAAAAAAAAATTTATCTTGATGAAAAAAATTTGACATGTGTTCGCCCAGAAAAATCTTTTTTGAGCAAAAGATGGCAATTTACAATGTTTTTCAGGAAATATTAGTTTGGAGTTAAAAAGCGGTTGGGAGGGTAATAAGAAGCTCGAAAAACCTATATTTCATGAAAAACACGACCTGAAAAATTGATTTGTGGCCAATTCGGAGGTTTTTGAGGAAAACAAAGTTCACTTCATTTTCCGGAAGCATTTTTTACCCCAATATAGATATCCAAATATTTAATTAAATAAAGTCGATTTTCGCGAAAATCTGTAGGAATTATCCCCAGATATGGTCTACATCCTTTTACCAACGGAACTCCATCTCAAAAACGTTTACTATCTCTATAGCCTATAGACTTTACACTACAGCGCGTGTTCGAATCCAACTAATGTTGTCTTAGTGATTGTCTTGAGTGTGATCATAGGTAAGCGTGCTTGATATTGGGACCACTAAATTTGATCGGTGTGTAATCACTCAAGCAATCACTAAGACAATCACTTAGACAGCATCAGTGGGTTTCTAACTCGCGCTAAAGAGATAGTAACCGTCTTAAAGATGGAATTCCGTTGGTAAAAGGATATATACAGGGGGGTGCGGCGTATAGTTGTACGCGTATAGTTGGAACCCGAGAAAAAACAAACGTAGGCCTCCGCAAAAACCTACGCATTTGAAAAATAAATTTATTCGTTCCTGGCGTGCGGCGTATAGTTGTAGGCAAAAGATAGG
>SCLH01000518.1:358907-401519 GCA_004367855.1 Oikopleura vanhoeffeni | reverse complement strand
TTTTTTTCAGATCGATTATTTTTACTTTATAAATCGTCTTTAAAATAAACACTCTAAAAACGCGCCTTTTGTACTTTAGATGTCTAAATTACATTAAAATTTCTTTTTTCTTGTTTATTAATTAGAAGCTTCAAAAAATGGTCTCGATCACCATCGAAAATTTATATAATTTAATTTCATATGATTTCTACGTCAAAATCGAAAATTAAAATTTCCTAAAAAAGACGAAAAAAAACCGAAATTTTAGCACATCGAAAGAAATATTTGACTCACGATTGAATTTTTCTGCGAATTTGGTTACAATTAAAAAAATAGTCCAACCACATAAAAAAATAGTCCAACCACATAAAAATTTTATTTACAATGAAAATATTAAAGCTCATCTGATATTACGAGCTGAACTAGCGTCAACATTTCTTCACATTATGCAAACACCTTAAAAAACTATGACTGGGAGCCCTGAATTTATAAATCTAAAAGTTTAATTCTTAGTTCACTTTTCATCTATTTGAGAGCCAATGTTTAATTAAATTCTTAAAATAGATTTTTTCGCTATGTGCCGTACCTGCTTGAACCTAAGCGTTATTTGACATTTTAAGAGGAATTATGAGTACATTACGTATAGCAATAATTTTAAGACGTTAAAGGTAAAATAAATAATAATTTCTGAATTTTTTCTTCCAAAATGTATAAAAAGTGTTCGTAAACTTCATTTAAAAGTTAGCCTAAAGGGAAGCTTGGCGATTTTCTTCACTCTGCGCGTCAGCGCCCCTAAATTTTTAGCTGTCCCTATAAAAGTCAAGATTGAACATGCTCGATTGTCACCTTGGGGCTGACTCACAAGCTTGGGGAAAACTACCAAGTTTATAGACTGAACATTACCGAGTATTACTGACTCATTCTCTCGAACAAAGCGACGCCCAACTTCTATTAAGTATTATAAAGGGATATACGTTGATTTGCAAATTCCAAAATTATACTGTATGACTTATAAATTAACGTTGGGATTGGGTGTCCGAGGTCAAAACTAATCATTTCAGATTAACTGTAAATCACTAGGAAAAGTTTAAAAATTTCTTACACAAAAATTACGGCTAATGATTTATTGTGAAAATTAAAAAACAAAGTCCTTTGTGTATAGTACTTATTTCACAGTTTATTATGTTCTCAAAAATTGGTCACTGCGAATTGTTTTCTTGATGTCGGACACCCTACTTTTGAACACAAGATTATTGAGAAAAATTGAAGATGTCCCAATTTTGCGTAAGTTTTTCGATCAATGATTTTTTAGTTGCTAGCCTTTACGAAGCCCAAAGTTTATTAGTAATTGCTTGTATAAAAATGAAATGACTAAGTACCTGTCATGCAGTAGGGGCTTTCATCTGGACAAGAAGAAAGTTCTCCAGCAGTTAATGAAGTAGTATTCCAGCAATTTGGATTACCTAAATGAAAGATTACATTTCTAGGTCACTAGTTTATTTATCAATTTCTTGAAAATATCTTAGGTCAATTCATGGGCGTTGAATATTAGAAAATGTCAAGTGATTTGACATTCGTTTTATTTCCTGTTTGGTGTGTTTTGCGATCAAACTAAATAAATATTGAATGAGATCGACAAATTCAAAAAAACATTCTTACATAAATAATAAAATATATATTTTTTGTGGACTCGGGGATTGTTATCGATATACCTGTACACCTAGTCTTGAAGGTTCAAGAAAGTTAAAAAATGAACTCTTTGGTAAAATTCCATCGAATGTTTATTTCTATCAAGCTTGTTGTTTCCAGAATGGATTTTCGGAAATATTTCATGTTTAAGGGGGTGGTCATGTCTGATTTTTATGAATACTTAGAGGCAATCAGAGGGCACCAAATTGCTTCGGGAATTCAACAAAATCTATTTCTGATCAAATCCACAAAAAAACGCGTTTCTTCGATTTTTTCTAATTTTTTTTTTCAGAATTTAGTCAAAAATAATTTACAAATTGTTAAAATTTGACCACTGTGTTTTACTGGCTTTCTTTTGAGCCTACTTTCGAAAAAATCGGAGCACATTTTTTTTCGATATTTTCCAATTTTTTTTCGATATTTTCCAATTTTTTTTCGAAAAATCATATTTTTCAGTATGAATGGAAATTTTACAAAAAAACTTGCTACGAATCTGAGACATGTTACAAGGTGTACTTTTAAAAATGTTGGCTCTATTTTGAAACTTAACCTCGTAGGAGATAGATTTTTAAGCCAAAAATCGTCGGTGTATGGTCTTGGAGGAGATAAATTTTGAAATTTCGCGAAGTGACCTCCTGTTACGACTATGTGACGATTGGTGTAGGCATCAAAATTTCAGTTTGACCTTTGATTTCACGTTAAGGCTAGGTTCTTACAAATTAGATTTGGATTATTGCTCAAGGTTCAGATTTTCCAGAAATTAATCTGCGAAATTGCAAATCAGACATGACTCCCCCTTAATAGCCATTATAATCGCTACTTTGTAGCATCCAGAATCTGATTCAGGATCCCATTAAAAGCATAAAATCCCTTTTTATCGGGCTTCGGCCGATTTTGGGCTCATTTTTCTACAAAATCAAATTATTAGCATAAAATCCCTTTTTATCCCGATCAGACCCAAAAAAAGTTTAAGGTGACCGATCCGATCCGATACAAAAAAAATTGAGGCGACCAATCCGATCCCGATCCAAAAAAAATTTGAGGCGACTGATCCGATCCAAAAAAAAATTCAGATGTGCCAACCCCTGGTTATGTAGACAATGCAAAAATAAAATTTTAATAATCTTAAAAATTATTATTATTTCAAAAATGTAGTAAATAAATTATCTAATAAAAATGTGAACCTTGTCGCAAGGCGGTTTATCGAGCAGAAATCTTGAGAAACCCATCCAGCAAAAATCTTGAGAAAACCATCCAGCAAAACTTATTTTTGTACTGTATAAAAAAATAGTATCTGGAATCCAGTCTGGAATCGTTTTATTCGAACATTTTCAAAAGTAAGTTTTAAAGCGAGAAAGAAACAAATGTGAGTTCAGCTAATCTAGAGTGCAGAAAATTAAGCTTTAGCGCTATTTGGACTATTTGGAAAATATTATCAGGATTCCTGATAATATTTTTTCCAAATAGTCCAAATAGCGCTAAAGCTTAATTTTCTGCACTCTAGATTAGCTAACTCACATTTGTTTCTTCTCGCTTTAAACTTACTTTGAAAATGTTCGAATAAACGAAACTAGTAAAGTTAATCTGCCTTTTCATTTATTTTCAAAAGTGTCCTTTATAGAAGTAAACACAGCGTTTTCAATACATGTAATAATACTGAATATATATCAAAGTATCAACCATATAAAATTTAACAAGAAACCAAGACATTTTTTACCAAATCCAATTAATGTTCAAACAAAAAAGAATCGGATCAGATCGGAGGCTTTGGATCGGATCTGGATCGGTCCATTTTTGAAAAAAGATTGGAAAACGATCCGATCCCAATTGTGCCGACCCTGTACATAACAATTATGAGAAGTGTATTTCTAACACGGTTATGATATATCCCCTTATACCCCTAATAGGGGTCCACTTTGTTCGATAAGTGGATAATTTTTAATCCCTTAGATTAGTTAAAGTGATTTTTGGACCAAGGATCGAACATAGGGATATAAGGAGATATATATACACGGTTTATTCCAATTGTATACATTTTTTATAATTCAGAGAGGTTTCAACGCCTACGAAATTTTTATAACAAAAGACAGGAAAAATATAATCCACGAAAAATTATCGATGAAAAAGATGAACGTCCTTGCGACCACCTAAAACTCTGAATCATAAAGAGTGCGAATCTCATAAGAAAAGTCTTTGAATAGTTGTTTTCAAACAAATCTATTACTGACCTTGTCCAACCATTCCAAAATCATCCCATGTATAATCACAAACATAACTTTGTGCTGGTGCTGTAACTGGTCCCGTATGCAGTTATCACCAGAGCATGTTTTTTTACAGTTCGTTGCTTCGCCAAAAAGACCATTCACAAATGGGTCACATCCGTGTTTTCTAGTGAAATGAAGAACATCCTTTGTAATATCCTATTCATTTGGTTCTCAGCTTGAGGTTTAATTGTGGTAGATTGTGAATTGAAACATGCTTTATTGGCATAGTTTGGACATTTTTGACTAATTTCCGGTTCATTTTGACACTTGGCCTGGGCCTGAAAATAGTTTTTTTAATAAAGCTGATGGTTGTTAAGCCAACAATGGTAGTTCGTCATCTTAAAATCGTTTTTTGGTAGGTTTTTAGTCACATATCGAACCAACCGTCAATGAAATTATTGTCAGCAAGAAAAAAAATTATCCTACATTTCATAAGTTTGAGTCTCTCATATGATCTAAAAAAAATGAAGTGATATCGTATGACTAAGAATCAGGTAAAAATAAACTATTTTCAGTCTCATTTCAAAATTTTTCAGAAAAACTTTCGTTCGAACAACATGGAATAGATGCGGAACGTTTTTTATACGTATTCATGCATACTATGCATTGCATAGACCAAATTTGAAATGCAGGAAAAACTTACGTTCTTCAACTTCTTTGAAACTGACATGTTTATTTTGACTTTTGTATGCCCTAAGGGATTGCCTTCTCTCTTTTATTATTTTAGTCAAACAAAAAATTCTAGATTTCCATTCTCAAATTTTTTGTGTAGAAATTTGTATCACTTTTTCTTTTTAATAAAATGGTTTGATAATGATAATAAAGTCGAAACGTTTACCAAAACAAATATTTTAATTTAAGGGGGTAGGTGTCGTAATCTGGTACTTTTCAATCGCCTCAGAACAAATCTAGGGCAGTTGTAAAAATTCTGAGGATACTGTTTTTGTAGATCTAGCCTTCGTCTAACGATTACAACATCTCAAAGTCAACCTTGTCATCACACCACCGGGTCCCCGGTCCGGGGGTGAGTCTTTCTAGAGCACTAAAACGGTTTTTTCAAAAAATCTATCTTCTTTTAGACCCCACATACAAAGCGTCTGAAAATTTACACGAAGTACGGGAAGAGTGAGGTTACTAATATGTTCAGCATTTTTTTAAATTTCGCTCTTGAATTTCTAGAATCACTTTTGAACGCCGATTTTTACAATTTTTTTGTCTTCAAAGTGATACTTCTCTAGAGGGATGTTTCAGAATAAGACCGTTTTTTGACTCAGGAGATGAATATAGTGTCGTCAATATGTTTTGGCTCGGATTTTTGAATTTCACCCTAGAATTCTAGAAATATGACTAAGTAAACCGGAAATGAAAAGTTCGAAAAAAAAGTTCGTCTGATCAAAACAAAAGTACCACCAATTTGAAGCTGAGATCCACTGATCAAAAAGTTGGCTTACAGCTAATCAAAATTTCAAACCAATCAGCGTCATTCGATAATTAGGTTTTACATTTGGCTAAAAAATATTGAAATTTCTAGAATTCGATTAAAACATTTTCGATAATTTTAATGTCATGCATCGTTTTCGGTGGGTCATATTCACCAATAAAAAATGTTCATATCATGGTGGAATACCGGTTTTATGTGGGTTAAAGCAAAAATATTCGAATTTGAAAATTCTAGATTTTGCCCAGATTGTTTGAAATTAAAGATTGCCACCACGAGATTCCTTGGGTCAACTTAAGTCATAACCGATATTAATTTATCATAAATTAATTCTATAGGGGCTCAAAAAATTACGACACCTACCCCTTAATAATAATTTTTTGAAGGTTTTTACTGGGACGTATATGCACGTTCGACGATTAAGATTAAGAACTAAATAAAAAGCTACGAAATACCATTTGTTTTTTTTGACAATTGCGCATTTCGAACAATTAAAAAAAAATCATTCGTCAAACCTTTTTGTACCTTTTTTTTAAAACATAATAATTTTCTGGAATCTTGAAAACGTTTGTTTTTTCTGTTGAATTTTCAAACGTTAGAAAATTATTTTCGCCAAAATCAAAGTTAAAATTTTGAAAATCAATTTGTCGTTCAGAATCTAATAATAAATATTTGGTTATTAGCGTACCGCAGAATCAGATGATTCATCAGTTAACATGAATGGCAAGCAAGATTGGGATTTCCATCTTCATTAATTTTTGCGATTGCATCTTCGACTGTATTTTTTGTACTGATTCGTTCGCTGTTGCATCACAAACATTATGACAGTCTAAAAATGTATGGGAAGAAATTTAACACAAAAAAATCCGAAAGTGATAATTCAAACCCTTGTGGCTCCAACACCACTTAAGTGGTGCGACTTTTGAGATCTTATTATGGGAAAAGTAAAAGTGCTTGCAACTTTATTGTACTCTAGTCCTCGAGATTCAGGTAGACTAAAACTTAATAGTATGTAATCATATTTGACTTTATTAACCCAATAAAAAAGAAACATTTACAAATTGAGCTTCAACCTACGCAATTCTTTTGTGAGAAAATGGGGGACGTCAGAACTAAAATTAATAATGAAAAAGATTAAGAATTAAATTTTGTAAAAGTGACTTCCTCAGAAATAACCTGCAATTCTAGGTCTTTAATCTACAGATGTTTTCCAAAAATAAAACCTAACCTACGCAATTTATCGAAATCACTTGTAAAAAATTTACTCAGAGCCGTCAAGACAAAAATTTAAAATGCAGCAGTTTCAGAAAAGTTTTCCTTAAGAGTGAATCATTCAGAAGCAACTTACAATTTCTGGTCATATATCAACAGTTGTTTTTTGAAAAAGTCCGGAAGCCTCCAAGAGTTAAGCTTTTTTCTCACTATTAGAGTTAATTAATCTTTCAAAAAAATTATTGATTATCATTTTGTAACTTCAACCTATTTTTAAGAGTAAAGTTATTTTACCTCTGAATTTGTATCCACCATTTTCACCGTCTTCACACTCATTTTTCCAGTTGTTATTTCTACATCCTCTCGAACCAAAATTTCTTGTTCACCTCTTGGCATCCATGATACTTCATATCATTATAGCACCATAGCTCGCCACCAACACCTCCGGAAATGTTACAAGTTTGTTCCAGATCCTAAACAAATGCTAAAGTCAGAAAAAAATATTGTAATCGGAATGTAGAATCATAAAACAAAGATTTTTTTATGTAACTGAGTAGACGTATAGTTTAAGTTAATTTAGCTAACAGTAACTTTATTTCTTATTCGAAGACTTGATGAGGGCCAAAAATAAAGTGTACAGTGAATGAAATTAAATATTGGATTTCAACAGTTATACCTGGTTGTAAGGGAAACATCCTTTATCCTATCCCTAATCTTATTCCTATCCCTTTACAAGCCTTACTTAAATTGAAAGTTTTAATTTCAATTTACACATTTAACCAAATATTGCTGATGTGATAATCGTTTGAAAATATTTACGAGTCGTAAATGCCGATTTTTTTTCACCGTATGTTCAATTCGGTCAAATGTATTTTAAAAATTGCGTAGGTACAGGTAAATCAAATGCCGTACAACTTCTCTGATAATCAGAATGACTGGTTAAGGGGTGGCATCGACTCGGCAGACTGGAGTCAATTTAACTTACGAAATTAATTAGTTGGCTTACTTTTTTCTGCTTATTATCGTTAGCTGAACAGAATAAATGTGCATCTACTTATAAAAATAATTTTTGCCTATTTTAGGGAAGATTTGATCCGAACTTTATTTTTTGAATTCGTAAAATTTTCAAAAAAAATCAAAGCATTAATGAAAACTTTCCGCATTTTTTGTCCAAATTTTTTCTGATTTTTTTTTTTGAAATCTATGAATAAAAGCTAAAAAAATAGCCACTTTAACTTTTTTCATGCATGTCTACAATATTTTTCTGACTGCTGTTTGAAAAATCATAATATGTTTATTTGTCATTTTTCTCGACTTTTTTAGAAAAATTATCAAAGTTTCCGCAAATCAAGTCCAAAATTTTTTATTAGTGGTTTTTTGAATCTCCATAAAAAATCAGGCCGAATCACATATTAAATGTTTTGGTATCTATTAAATATCCGTATGTCACTAATGAGTTGGTCGTGCGATTATCATTCCTAAACTATCGATGAAATTTTAACACTCGGCTGTACACTTAATAAGTGCCATTTGGCACTAAATATTTCAAAATTTTATGCTGGTCAAAAATTCCAAATACAATTGTGGGTGTGTATAGCCGCCATTTCTTTAGAT
Organism: Oikopleura vanhoeffeni; assembly: GCA_004367855.1. Taxonomy (NCBI): domain Eukaryota; kingdom Metazoa; phylum Chordata; class Appendicularia; order Copelata; family Oikopleuridae; genus Oikopleura; species Oikopleura vanhoeffeni. Next base: position 393,323 of record SCLH01000518.1, on the reverse strand, counting down.
AGTAAGAACATTTTTTAATATCAAAAACGCAATTGAAGGTCAATTTTTATCTCAAAAAAAGTTGTTTTTTCTACTTTTTGCAATTTTTAACCATTTTTCATGGGAAAAAACTTTCATATCAAGAAATTTTTTAATAACAACATAAAAACAAGACTTTTTCGCGCACAACACCCGACAATGTTAAAGTTTTTAATATTGTCTTTAAAAAAAAATCTGTAGTCGAGTTTAGTTGAAAATGGATGTACAGTGATAAGTGGTTTTTTATATTTTCCCAGATAATTAGGTGTTAAGAATTAAAAATATAAACGTTTGCAAGAATGGACACTTTTATTGGAGATAAAAAATGAAAAAATAAATTTTCACATTTTTTTCTTTCATTTATCGCTCTGAAACCAATGTACCAATTGCCGGACCCTTAAGTGTGATGACATGTCAGACGTTTATTTTAATCAAGCAAGAATGCTAAAAACTCATAATTTGAAGTTTGAACCATTAAAACAAAAAAAAATTGAACTTAACATTTGGAACAAATATTCAGACAATAACAAGATAAAGAAAAAAGTGATGAAAAAGTAAAGCAAATATTTCAAGCCATAACGATCCAAAATGTATAATAAAGCAATTAATCCTTCGACTTGTAACAAATTTAAGTTTTGTCGAAAAGCCCTAATTGCTCAGTTTGACCTGAATGATTTTGTCCTTAAAACCTTAATACAAAAAAATACATCGGCCGTAATATACAAGTTGGCCCATTTTTAATGCCAAATAAACTGCGAACTTTCCGGTCCGCTACTGCTGAAAAAACTCATCTGTGAGCCTATAAATTAATAATTCATAAAGAAAATTTTATTTTCATTTTTCGTTCATATTTGTCGAATTTGTCCACATTGTCGAGTTGTAAGCTCGAGTTTGTTGAAAAGCATAGATTGAATATTGATTGGCAAACGTACAATAGTGGCCAGATTAGAATGGCTGCCATCACATGACTCTACTTAGATAAGTAGGTTGAATAAATAAGGATACGCCATTGGGTCAGGTTTAAACATGCCGCAGGCCACAATCAATTGTCAGAAACCAATATTTCATTGACCTTGAAATTCAAGGCCTGAATACACACAATATTTTTTGAAAATTTCATCATTGGATGTTTCTCGATTTTTCTGTATTGCATAGTAATTTTTTGCATTTCATCATATAGTTTTCCATAAACAGTAAACATAAAAAATATATATTCGTGTCTCGATCTCTTTTTTTCGCTAATGGAGTTAATCGGTATCTAGAGTTAATCGAACGTTTGCGTGCAGTGGGGTATATATGAAAAATGTTCAAAAAAGTACAGAAAATTTTCACTAGTCACCACGAAAAAACTATTCCGAAGATTTTTTTTAAATAATTATCGAAATAAAAATTTTTGTATTATTTTGCATCAGGAAATTTTTGGTTAATTATTTTTTTCTGTAAAACATTTTTCAAATAAAAGTTATAAAGAAGGAACGATTTTTTTGACAAAAACTTCGCAAAAATTCTTTTCACAAATGTTTCAAAGTGAAAAATACGAATTCATACGTTTTTATAATGTTTCGTATTTTTTTTCAAATAAACAAACTTTCATGCGTAAGGAAAGAACATATACTTACGGCACCATTTTTAAAGCAATCTTCATTTCCATCATTATTACGCCATGTGGTCTCTTTTTGCTGTACAGACGACACATTTTTGCTGGCTTGCGAACTTCCAATATAACAAAGTAGAGAAAAGTCGCATTTTTAATTTTCGATTTTTTGCAAACGAAATAAAAATGAAATTGAAAATTTTGGTAGACAAGGACCAGTCCGAAAATATTTGCAGATTAGTTGACCTTTTGCAGGAATGAAGCAAATTCCACCTCTATCATTTTTTAGTGCATCGGACTATAACTCCTTGATGACATTTCAATTTTGCATACATGACAAGTTTAGAATTTAAAATGTCAATTATTTGTAATTTCGATATCTCATAAGATTTATTTTGATTACCGTTCGTATCGTTCGTTACCGAATAGTTTAATAAACGTTTCAGTTCGAAACGCCTTGCACTATTCATGAATTTTAAGATGCCATCTTTAATTACGACAAATTTATTTCTCACATAAGGAGTCTCTATATAAAATAACGATTCTCATGATAAGATTCATGTGCTTTGTTTTTTATTATAGTTAGTTAGTTTTGATCCAAAAACTGAAAATTTTTCCGATTTTGATAATTTTGGTATGTTTATTTTTCGCTCAATGAGTTTTGCTGGCAAAATTTGCCCATCCTTAAATTTACTTAGATTTTAAATGGATGAGTTCTTAAAAACGAATTGGTTATGGTCGACAACATTAACTTTATATCCCTTAATCACACTTTGTTATATCCCGGCCCTAGTGAGCAAACTTAGTGTGTTTTCAAGTAGTAGGCGGGATATTAACAAAAGTGTCATAAAGGATTCCCTTTATCACTTTTTTGGTTAGAATGCGTAGCCACAACGTTAAATCACACGTTAAAGGTGTAGTGGCTACGCATTCTAACCAAAAGTGATAAATGGATATAATACAGGGGCTATATATTGCGGCCCAATATCTCCGTAAAACCCAACAGTTTCTTAATTTTTAGCTCAATGCCTACCAATATCGCCAGATATCCGTGATTTTTAGGTTTTATAACAAATTACTTCGATTACGTTATGAATGACGTCATATNGGTTAGAATGCGTAGCCACTAGGGTGTCACAGGACGATTTCGACTCAGAAGAAATGTCGAAACTGAGAATTTTCAGTTGTCCTATCGTGTTCCTTGTTTAATTTGGAGCAAAAAACTTGCTGATGACTTTTTGAAATTTTAACTCCCTGGTGTCTAAAATGACCAAAATATATACCGGTCACTAGAAAACCAGCTGTAAAACCGGAAGTGTATATAAAATTTTAAGTGCCAATCAGTTTTTTAGTAGTAAAGGTCTTGATGCTGAGTCATGCCAATTTTCAGAAAAATTGAGGCCAATCTAGAGTTTCGTAAATTAAATTGCGATGGGACAATTACGTATTTTTGCTCATTTTTCTAGGGATTTTGCCCTTTTGCTACCGGATATAGAAAAGAATGTGTTTTTAAATTACACTTGATGCAAAGAAAATGGATCCATTAATAATCAGGCAAATTCTCGGGAAATTTAAGCCGATTAAGGGGGTAGGCGACTCATTTCAAATTGAAAAATGCGATTTTTTACATTTTTGTTAACAATTTATAACTTTTTCTGACTCCAAATCCGCCCGCAAGCATTTTCAGTAGTCCTATCGTGTTTCTTGGTTAATTTGGAGCAAAAAACTTGCTAATGACTTTTTGAAATTTTAACTCCCTGGTGTCTAAAATGGCCAAAATAGATGCTGGTCCCTAAAAAACCGGCTGTCTCGTCCTGTGACGCCCTACTAGCCACTACTCCTTTTAACGTTGTGGCTACGCATTTTAAAAATGATAAAGGAATATAAGAGATTGCTGAAATCGTCGTATGAATATTTTCACTGAAAGACAACTGTTAAAATTAAGCTTCAAATTCGAACCAAAAATTTTTGATTTTGGCACCTGTACGCAACTTTTTTTGTTAAATTTTTTCGGTTTTCGACTTGAAAATTTTTATTTGCATGAGCATGCTTAGTTGAAGATATGCAATAAACTAAATCGCATTACCAATTTTATACTAGAGTCAAGCAATATTGATTAATTAAGCCTAAAAACAATGAAAAAATAATAAGTTTTGAACAAATTCTAGATCATGAAAATAAAAGTTTTCTTGTTATATTATTCCAAATAAAGATTTCCAATTTTCCAAAAAAGATTTTGTTCTTGAAGAAATAATCGAAGCAGTTACTCAGCTACCAAAAATTATTGGAGGCATTGGAGGAACATATAAAGATACCGATGGTACATCCAAGCAAATTCCAAGCAATTCTGTGCTCAAGCTAGAATCATGAACTAAAAAGCTTATTTGATTAAAATTCGAAACAAATTTTTGAATTATTTATGTCATTTTTGGTATTTTCGAAAAAAAGAAAGCCACTTTTATAGCTTATGCATAAGAGAGTTAAAGAAAATCTTTTTTTAATCAAAATTTCCCGGATTGGTTGCCAGGGATACTTGAGTTTTGCTGTTTCATTACATTTTGAAATAACTCAACCGTCAAAATAGCGATTTTTTAAGATATTTTTTAATCTTGATTCATTAAAAAGTTATCGACTTATGTGACATTCCAGTGGCTCTCAAAAGATTTGAAATATCGCATAAACAAATGCACGGCCAATTCTGGGACTGAAAATTTGGCTTCTATAGAACTGGTAGAAAATGGTTGTCCAAGTTAAAGAGTTTCAAATAGACCGGAGACACATAAATAAATAACTTTGAGAAGGTTTTAATCCCTAAAAAACGCGCAAGTGTTCTTCAACACAGCTGGAAAAATATTTGATAACTTGTTTTGAAGAGCTTGACATTTTATATAAGCGTTTTCTTAACCTTCGCTGGCAAAAAGCCGTTTTAATGGCTTTATATTGTTTTGGAGCTAAAATGTATAAAAATAGTCGAAAATTTAAGTTGATTGTGGCCAAAAATTTGCCTATTTTTCAAAAAATAATCTCAAAGTTTTTGGGAATTGAATATCCTTTTCGGAACGTAACTCCATCTCAAAAACGCTCACTATCTCTATAGCGCGTGTTCGAATCCCACTAATGTTTTCTTGGTGATTATATTGAATATGATTATAGACAAGGGTCTTGATAATGGAACCGCTGAATTTTATCGGTGTGTTATCTCTCTAGCAATCACTAAGACAATCACTTAGACAACATCAGTGGGATTCGAAAACGCGCTGTAGAGATAGTAAGCGTTTTTAAGATGGAGTTCCGTTCCGAAAAGGAAATATTTTATTTCGATTTTCATGATTTCTCTTTCCAGAAAATTTTAATTTTTGATAATAAAAATTTTGACCAAAAATAAAAGGTTGGACAGTGTCCACTGGACACCTCAAGGTAAGGTCAGAACCCCAAAAATCGACCAGTTCAGATTTTATTTATTTTAGAAGCACTTTTACTTTATGTGCCTAAATTAACCCAGAAAATATATTGGAAAAAAATCATGTCCAAGCCAAAAAAGGCAATTACAGAAACGGTTTTGTGTTTTTGAACACTTGTTTGGTGAAATTCCGAAACCAAATTCGCATTAATCATGTTTATTCATGATTTCCTAAAATATCTCAGAAAATCACTAACCGTAGACAAAAAAGTTCTGTCGGGTCCACCTTACGCTATAGCCGCTGACAGCGCGGCGCTGTGGACCATAGCCTAGGGTATCGTTTGTTCTTTAGCGTTCTTTTTCATATTATTCCAAATTTTAACTCTTAAAAAAGATTTGGTTGGGTAACAGTTACTCAGAAATACGATGGAGTTTCATTTCCGATTTTTAGCTTTATAAAAGACGGAGTTCCCCAAAATGATTTTCATCTGGTTTGTGAATTACTCATTTGTGGAATGGAATCTGATGCTTTATGTCAAAATGACATTGTTTGTGACAAAAATGAAGAAAGGGGAGTATTACTTAAAAAATAACTAAATAACAAATATTTATTTGCACTGAGCCTCTCAACTCGGCAGTTTTAACCACTAGGAGTATAAATTTGAAAAAAGCTTCAAAAGACTTCAAAAAATTGTATGTGAAATGAATGAGGAATAGACTTTTAGTGCTTTTTGGGAGGCGCACTGGATATAATTTTTTTAGCGTAGGTTAAATTGTCTGATAATCTTAGTGGTACTGCCAACATCTTGAAGAGTTGTTCTAGATATTCAATACACTAAAATAAATATTTCTCATTCCGAAGACGAATAATACAAAAGCGAAAACATGCAATAATTTTATTAAAATTTTATGTCTCAACACCAGCAAGTAATATTTAATATTTATTTAACTTGGTAACTCGAAAACTTCACTTGTAAAACTGAAGCTCCTCACAACCTTTTACTATACCGGTTCAGTCAAAAAAAGTGATAATAAAAAAAAACTCAGGCTGAATATCTCTTTATGACCTTTTGCCTGATCTAATAGATGTGGGTTGAAAAGAAGAGAAAGCGGCCTCATGAGTGGCTAGAAAAGGTCTTAGGAGTGTTAGAATTGGCTTCCTCAACCCACATCTCTTAGATCAGGCAAAAGGTCATAAAGGGATATAGGCAAAAAAATTGTCGGGTGTCGAAACGGCGCAGAAATAACATCGTCACAGACCTGCCAAAATTTCTTAAACAATTTATTATGCAAAAACGATACATGATATCAAAATTCTGAGTAAGCCAGGTTTAGAAAAGTGTTGGAAAATTTTTTTGATATAAGTTTATATGTTCTGCAGTTTCAATCCGAAGTTTTGAGTTTTTTCACGAGTGATTGTATCACCCAAAAGATTGAAAAAAATTATTTTTTCAAAAAAATATTTACCAGTAGAATCGAATGACAAATAAACTCAAATAAAGGCAACAAATACAAATCGAGCAACTGTGAAACATAAGGTGCTACTGATTTGGAGCTACCAGCTGATAAGACATATTTTTCACATTTTGCTGCGTATATTTTGACGCGTGAAAATATGAATAATTGTTTTATAAGCGATCGAGATATTATTTTTCAAATCTGAGAGCGGCTATAAGTAGCCAGTTTTTTACTTGTATTTTTTTAACTTATATCATATAAGTTATATGTCATTGCCAAAAACGTATGGTTTTCTGAGAAATACAAGGTGAGTAAAACTCTTTTCTCTTGCAGTTATCGAGTTCATAGACTTCAAAATTTGAAATTGTTCGGTGTTATTTACATTACTCTTTCCTTGATCTTGTTAGGTCCGTAATGACTGAAATGGGAGAATAGACAAATCGGCGCTTGAACCCGCGGCTCTCTCATCATGATTTGAGTGTGTTTACCAATTATACCACATTGCCTAATATTTCTAGTCGGTTTTCTCGCTCATGGCGCGAATTAGTCGCTCGACCTTATCGCACCTGACACCTCCCTTAGATTCGGCTGGGAATCTCGGTGATTAAAAACTTTATTATTTTTGAGTTCGGGACCTCTCAGAGGCTAGTCCTGAATGTGGGTGATTATTGGGTACACAGGCCTTATAATTGAATCGAATTACTACATTTCAAGCTTCGTGGGCCCTTTGTTTTGGGTTGTATAGAATATTCGAATGCTCAGTGTAACGGATTGGTTACCAGTTCGCTCTCTTTTGGGTGGCCAGCCCTTTATAAGTTCTAGAGTTCCCGTACTCGTTTGAGTACTGTACTATCCCACAGTTATTTCTATCGGATTAACCACTCTAGAATACAGAATACTGGACCAGGTTACTAGCTTGGAAGGTGCCACTTTGTCTACCATTGTTAGGTCTGTTATGACTGAAAAGTGGGAATAGACCAGTCGGGGCTTGAACCCGCGGCTCTCTCATCATGATTTGAGTGTGTTACCCAACTACACCACATTGCCTGATATTTCTAGTCAGATTTATTCCTTATGGCGCAAATTAATCGCTCGACCTAAACGCACCTGACAATCTCAATCAATGAAGAATAGCTTAATTGATATTATTCTGTAATAAGCGCTCAAAGTCGTGCTTTTATATAGGCTTTTGGATGTGAGGCGAAGTTCTGGTTTCTGGGTTTGAGAAAGTGAACAAAAGCGTGATTATCGACAACTTCTCCCTTGAAAAGTAGCACGTTTCTCCGAAATATATACCAACGAGGCGGTTAAAATTGTGAATAAGTGCATCCCCTTTATAGACAAATATGGAAATTCTTTATTATTTGAAAGGTATTTTGAAGGCGCAAATCAAGTTTCAACGATGGCAACGACTATCCCCTCTGAACTGGTCAGCACCCCGCCAACCGAAGAACAACTTATGTCGAATATAAGCTCGAAAGTGGAATCACGAAAGCGATCATTCAGGAATAAAGATATCATTAATGATAGTCAGAGAGGAATGGTATTACAATTTTTTTTTAAATTTGAAAATTAAATTTTTTCATATTTGCAAAAACCCTTCGGGCACCTCTTCTAAAAAATCTGGAATGCAACTCATTTTTTAACCAAATAGTTGAATACAGTGAGAGGCCCAATTTCGGAGACACCCGAATAAAAAACGAGTCAGCTTTCAAAACGACGTCATAATTAGATTTTTTTGTTACAATTATATAAAGAATTTTAGGATTGGTTCAAATTACGTAAAGTACCAAAATGTGTAAAATCAGGTACTTACGCATACGCAATGAAATTGATAAGTCACAAAAGTTGATATTTGAAACTAAATATGTCGTCATTCATGACGCACTGAAAGTGATATGTTATAAAACTTCAAACTCTCAGGCAGTGTCGCCAATATGGCCACTAGCATGAATTCAGCTCAAAATTCAGCATCAAATTGCGTAGTTTTTTCGGAGATAAGGGGTCTCCCCTGTATGGGGTTATTATTTAAAATGGGTTTCTTAAAAATAAAATATTTAGACCGAATTATTACGAGTAAAAATTGATGAAAATGCTTTAATTGCAAGATCTTATTACCTGGACGACAATGATGCAATGGTTAGTCAAACAAGTTTTACTATAACAGTTATAAATCATCAAAAAATAAACATCACATTCCAGATTGTTTCCGTTTGAAAAAAATTTTTCTAGATAGCGGTCTTTATATTTCATGAATTCAGATTATTTCCCAAGATGTTGCTGATGAATATGTAGAAGACTTCATTGTCATAAAAAAATTTGAAAAGAATGCTGGAAGTACAACAAATAAAAAAGAAACAATGAAAAATAATTCTGTCAAATATTCTATTTGTGAGATTACGACATTATTCTTGTTGTTTTTATCATTCTAGTATGTTTAATAATTATATCAATTACGGGGCATTCTGATCATTTTTGTCACTTTTAAGCCACAACTTTAATACAATTCGGCTTTTTCAAACGACTCATCCGATTAAGTTCTGAGATAGCTCAAACTGAGCACAATGATCAAGTGAAACAAACAATCAAAAATTTCCCTTTTTTCTGATGTTACTGAAATTGTTTAGTTAGAAGTTTTGTCAAAGAAAATTTAAATGAATGGGCGGATTCGGATCATGTTCGTAAATTTATCACTTTTTAAATATTTGTGCTTAGTCTGAGCTATCTAAGAACTTAATCGGATGGGTCGTTTTCAAAAGCCGAATAATATGAAAATTATGGCTAAAAAAAATTTCAAAAAATGACCAGGGGCCCCATTATTGATGTAAAACACTTTGAAAATAAATTATTAATGACATTCGAAACATTTCAGTGAAGATAAATCACTTAATATTGTTTAACTTATCAAGCTCATGCAGGGTGTTTGACAAATTGTTTTGTCCTGGTCAAAAATCTGCACATATCGAAAACGAGTCTCGGGTGAAAAACAACTTTTTCTCATAAAGAATTTTAATTTTAGAAAAATTGATAAAATTGTTTTTGAATTTCACTTTTCAGTCCTTCGTCTTAGAATTTTCTAAAGTTTCATGGGATACCCCAATAAGGTCACTTTTAGTTGTTTTCAAAACTAGCATTTCGGAAAAGTTTAAGATATTTCAGATTTTTATTCCATTTGCAAGTATAAAAACACAGTGCAAAAAACTTTTAGTTATTTTCTAACTTCATTTTAAAATTTATACTTACGTTAATACTAAAGCGGAGAATCGTAGAAATGCAAAAAAAGTTGGAAACTTTGTTATCACCCGAATAAATTTGGAGCATTTGAAATGTCTCTGAAGCCTTATTAAATCAGAGTCCCACACCCCTTTTAACGGATGTTTCATCAAAATGGTTAAACTGAAAAAACATTCTTGTGAGAAAAATACTAGATGGTTCTTAATAAATAACGATACCTTCAGATCGAAAAAAACATTTTCGAATTTCACAGGAAATACAGTATTTGTTATATTTTATATCAGATTTTATCGTACTTCAGTTTGTGTCCGAAATTTCAGCTTTTTTCTTTCCAAATCTTTAAGTCTTTATTAAAAAAACTTTGATAACTGCCAGGCCAAGAAAAGAGCAAATCAAAATATCAACATTCCTGCTACCCATCACATGAATTGTCCGAAGCTTCGGCAGAAATTATAGATTGCCCTAAATTTGTAATGTAATTACGTTATAAAAAATTTCGGCGATACTGGGCACTTTATGCGATATTGACAGTTTCGGCGATATAAGGAAATAATAAAATTTCACGTTCAATAATGGAAAACGCGTGGACGTCCGAAATGACGTCATAATTTGAAAAGTTTTTTCATCTTATACTGAGTTGACAATAGGTTCGAATGAAGTAACAATACCAAAATGTGCAGAATTAAGAACTTCATCAAACTCAATCAAACAAAAATTCTAGAAAGTAGATCTGCGAAATTAAATCTGGAAACATCACGTCATTTATGACGCTAAAATAGTAATTTCCTTGAAAACCTTCAACGCTCACGCAATTTTGACGCTATTGGCTCTTTCGGCGACATGAGCACTGAGAAAAATAAGGCTCTAAAATGATATAATTTGGTTATTTCGGCGATATTTGGTCAACGATATGACCCATATCTAGGATCCGGACCAAGGAAAATTTGAACGTTTAACCTTCTAACTCTCAGAGCCATAAAACTGGCTTTTATTTTTCGAAAAAGACCGGAAAAGACAAAAATAATTGAAATAGAAGTTGAGGGTTCAAATCCCCTATAGAGTTTGCGATTGATTTTTGAAAAATGATAATAAATTTTTATTTGATGAGCCGTTTAAAATTTATTCATATTTATTTTTTTATCCTACTTTTTTTCTGGATTTCTCTGAACATTTTCTTTATCAGCTTTATCTCATAGTTTATTCGTGAAAAACAAGGTCTAAAATACTCAGTTTTTATGAATTAGTCTTGACCATCTTTTAAAAAAATAATGTTTCTACGAAATGAAGAACTTTTTATATTTCTTTTTGTTTGAAAACAGAAAAATTGCTCATCAATAAGAAAGCGGAGCAGAAATATAAGAAGCAGACATATTGTTAACCATTAATTCCACCATTTTAGTGGTGAGAATTATCGTTTTATAGACGAACCCGATAAGGTATTCTGCATCGGAGACCAGATTAAGAAAGCCAAGGTTTCATTCTATTTTATTTAATTTGCATCTAATTACAATAATTGTATTGTTTTTCCTAGGGAACAGTGTGAGTCAACTTCGTTATTCCAAAGCCTCAATTAAATACTCAAAATGTTCATTATCTAAATATAATGATCCATAAAGTCAAGTCTATCCCTTATGTCGATGACTGAATAATAATTAAATCGAAAGCACTTATACTTTTCGGATAATAGAGCTTTAAAGTCGAGCCATAACAGTGATTTTGATGCCTCAGGGAGATATCAATAGTCAAATGAGTGAGGGGGTTAAACGAATGAATTCAACCAAAAACAAAATGAAAATTCTGATGAAGAATTTGAAAACTTAAAAAATATCGGAAAAAAGCTTTTAATGTTTTAATTGTCTATTTTTCATATTGCGCAACCGTGCGCAAATCTACGATTATTTTAATCATAAAAATGAGCTAATTTTGGACAGAGCTAGGGATGGAGTCAGTGTCTTTCCGGTGTTTCGTTGGTTGAATTTTATCCACGAAATCATTTTCTGGCGCAGTGGTGATTGGAGCATGTCCGTTATCATCTCCGAGTCCGCCGAGACATGTCGCCAGCCGGTTGTCTGTGTAGCTGCTAAAGCTGTAGTTTCTTCATCTGCTATGACCTCTGACAATGGTTGGATCCAATTGTATAGCCACAGGTCTTCCCTAACCATCTCGTCGTTTTTCGACTTAGGTAGATAAATATAATTTTGTCAATATGAACGTTGTAAATTTTTTATTGTTATTCTAGAATTCTAGAAACTTGACTTTAAGTGAACCGGAAATTAAATGTCCGGAAAAAAAGGTCGTTCAATTTGAACCACAATACCACTTAATTGAAGCTGAGATTTCACTGATCAAAAAATGGGCTAACAGCTTATCAAAATTTCAAACCAATAAGCGTCAAATTCGATAATTTGTTTTAACATTTTTGCCAAAAAATAATAAAAAATTTTAAGGATTCGATTGAGACATTTCCAATTATTTTAATGTCATGCATCGTTTTGAGCGGGTCATATTCACTTAAAAAAATGTTGTTATCATGGTAAGGGCTGGACTTGCCCATTGTGAGATAGGGGCTCCGCCCACGCAGTCTGTTCACATGTCGCGAGAAACAATCGATTAGGAGCAAAAATATTCGAATTTTAAATATTTTAGATTTTGTTCTAGATTGTTATGAAAAAACCATGAGATTCCTTTGGTCAACTTCAACCATAACTAATATTATGGTTATTATAAAATTTCAATAGTAATATTGCATTTTTTTAACGTTTCGATTTTTTTATTAAATCATCTTCAGAATGAGAAGAAATAATTTTCGTCGAAGAAAGTTGGAACAAAATAATTTGGCAATTGGGCTCTCAGATGATTGCCAAATTAAAAGCCCAATTAATTTTTAAGGATGTGGGCGTCGATAATTGGGCTCTTTTTTACACATTTTAAAGTGAAGTTTCTGAGAAACCTGGCTTCAGAAATAATTATTTTTTTTCCAAATACGTAGTACAACTCGTAAGGAAGGTGCCAGTACTATTCAGAGCATCTGATACCTCAACCTACGCTCAGAAAATGGTTTTTAGTAGGCGTCCCTAAAAGCACTAAAAAGCCTACTCCTCATTCANAAAAATATTCGAATTTTGAAAATTTTAGATTTTGTTCTAGATTTTTTTGAAAAATTAATTGCCACCATGAGATTCCTTGGGTCAACTTTAGTCATAACCGATATTAATGTATCATAAATTAATTCTATAAAGTGCTCAAAAAAAACCGACACCTACCCCCTTAATTTGTTTAATTATGCCGGAGTGATACATTTGGCTGATTGGCTAAAACTGATATACAAAAGCAAAAAAGAATTCACCTCAGCCTATAATTTCTACTCATTCAGCATCATTTAAATTGAGATAGCCGACCGCACAGGGGTTGGAGATCCATATGTTTGCTCAAATTTAAGATAAACAAAATTTGTACTTAAAAAAAAGTTCATAAAAATTCGAGTTTGCTTTTTTCTAGTTTTTTTTTGAAAAAAAAATTATTTTAATTTTTGAAAAAAAATCTTAAAATTTTTGAAAAAAAAATCTTAAAATTTGGCCGCTTCGTTAAAACTTGAATTAAGGGGGTTCTACATGTGAATTTGCATGCACAAATGAAGTGCCTTTGTTTGATAAATTTCACAAACAACATATCATTTTTGGGTGAATTGGGTCTGATAAATCGATTGCGACTAATATAAATTCGTGATTTCGACGTTTAAATGTATTTTTGGACGTTTACCCAAAACTTGCGAATTACAAAAATCGGTATAAAAATGAAATAATGTCAAAAATGAATTCTCTGTGAAAAACTGACCAATAAAAATATGTTTAAAAAGAAATATCTTTTTTATTGAGAAAAATACGGCTTTTAATTACTTGTTACAAAATAAAAACACTTATTTTAGTTGAAAGGCGCTCCCCGCCGCATCTGTTATCGAGAGATTAAGATCAAAAATTGCAAATTTTCTACGTGAACTTTGTTTCATTTATTGCGTAGAACCTTTCATGATCAAAATTTGTTTTGGCCAAATATATTTAACAACTTATTTAACGTTTACGAAAACCGTTTTTATTTGGTTTTACGAAAAACGTAAACGTAAATTTCAAATTATTCTACGTGAACTTTGTAACAAAATTTGTTTCCTCCTTTCTCTGAAAAATTTGGATAATTCACATATCACTTCCGAAAGTTATTTACTGCTGGGCAAACATTGAGAGTGTGTTTAATCATTTTTGTAACATGTGTTACGAGTTATGTACTGATTAAAGAATAATTATATATATACAATAATCATAAACAGCGTTCACAGAACAATAAATTTTTCCTTTTTTACGTTTGAACATTCCAAAGATAAATTAGACTGTTGAACATTAGTGATATTTACCCAGCAATTACAACAATTTACATATAGAACCCCCCTTAAAGCTTGAATTAACGATTTATTGTCGAAAAAAGTAATCATATTGATAATAACTTCCAGAGAATTAATAAGTAAAACCTTTTTTCTAATAATGCATGTTGTACTAACTTAGTACTACTTTAGCTCAATTAATCTTTTAAACGATTCGTAAACGAATTATTAATTATTTATTAAATAAATTTCCATATTAAAAATTTAGGTTTATTAAATTAAAAATTTTTTCTACATTTTCATTGTCTGTTTTAACAATACTTTTATGAAATATTTTTCACAAAATTTATTATTAAAGACAACATTTGAAAAAGTCGAAATTTTTTAGCAATTGATTAATAAAGAATGATATAAAAAATAAATAAGACAGTTTTGATACTTTCATATCAGATATCACCAAGATAACGGTCAACAAGTATCCACTGTATTATTATATTATCTAGCAAACGAACCTGACACTTGTAACCCACAGAACTTTACATCTGATTTCCCGTTAGTTTGTGAGTTTTATTATGAAAAACATAATTTATAGTGAAAATAGTATGTTTAGGACTTCAAAAAAATCACCTTAAAATACAGGGAAAATGTTGAAAATATTTTGATATATGGATTAGGGGCCCTTAAGGGGGTAGGTGTCGCTTTTTGGTACCTTTCAATCACGCCTCAGAACAATTCTAGGGCAGTTGTGAAAAATCTGAGGATACTTGTTTGTAGATCTAGCCTTCGTCTAACAATAACACATCCCAAAGTCAACATTGTTACATCACACCACCAGGTGGTGAGTCTATTCTTTTAGACGAATGTTTAGAATAGAGCCGTTATTTCGACTAAGGTAGATAAATATAATGCGGTCAATGTGATGAGAAGGAATTTTTGAATAATATTCTAGAATTCTAGAAAATTGATTTAAAGTGAACCGGAAATGAAAAGTCCGAAAAAAAAGGTCGTCTGATCGGAAGAAAAGTACCACCAAATTGAAGTTGAGAGTTCACTGATCAAAAAATCTGATTACAGCTAATTGAAATTTTGAACCAATCAGCGTCAAATTCGATAATTTTAAGCGGGTCAAATTCACCAATAAAAAATGTTCATATCATGGTAAAATACCATTTTTATGCGGCTTAATGCAAAAAACATTCGAATTTTGAAAATTCTAGATTTTGTTCTAGATTGTTTTGAAAAAAATGATTGCCACCACGAGATTCCTTGGGTCAACTTTTGTCATGACCGATATTAATTTATCATAAATTAATTCTATAAAGGGCTAAAAAAAAACCGACACCTACCGACTTAACCGACAGATCGTGACTATTTAAAAATGTAGAATCCGAGCATTTGATTGGTTGATCCGCTCGAATCTGAGCAATGAAATTGGCATATTCTTCTATACAGGGGTTTGATTGGTTGCTACTATCCCGCGTATCCTGTTTAATTATATAAATATATGAAAATTTAAAAAAATTCAATATTTTGGATGTTTTTTATCAAATTCGAAATAAGCTTATTTTGAGTATATAGGTTCTATAGGCAAGTCGTATCTTGCTAACTAAACGAGCTAGAGGTCTGATTTTACGATTTTTGAACTCAACGTGCCTTTTTTAGTCATATAAACTAAAAAAATCGGAAAAAAATGGCAAAAATTTTTGAAAAAAATATTAAAATTTTTTCTTAAAGTGTCGAAAATAAAAAATGTTTTTCTGCTTTTCGGCGCTCGAACGGTTAAATATTTCGCCATATTTTTAATACCGTTTCCAGAACATTCAACTTACGAATCGTTTTGTACACTTGAAAATGTCATACGATGACATTGATGTCAAAAAATAAATTTTCAAATCGTACTCCTGGAGTTAAAAAATAAATCGTTACATCAGACACAACAATTTTTGTTGACAATTATTACAACAACTATATGTGCACGGAAAAATAGTTTGCCATGTAGCATGAAAAAATACAACTTTCCGTGGCCAAAATAGCAAAAAACAGTCCTTTTCACCAGCTTTGATACCTTTTTAGTGAAAAAATTAAAAAAAACGAAACAATTTTTTCCGCCTTTAAATTTGCAGATATGTCAAATTTTGAAACATTTTCTAAATAGGACGGAAAAATACGGCTTTATCAAGAATTTTTTGCTCTTGGTTAACCTCAATTACCGGTTGGTTCAACATGCTATCTTAACCCCTAGACTCATAGAGTATTGATATCCCCCAGAGGCATGAGAGCCACTTTTTTGCTTGACTTTGAAATCAATATTATGGGAAAGGTTTAGGTGTTAGGCAATTAATTGTTGTTGAAATCATTGAGATAAAGATAGACTCGAATTTTTAATTATTATATTAAGACAATCAAAAAATTAATCACATTCATTTCCGCTGTGGAAAAGTGAAGTTAACTCGAACTGTTTTCTACAGAAAACCATACGATTTTTATAATGAGATGCTATTAAAATAAAATTAAGTGAAACCTTATGTCCTTGACCTGGTCTCCGATTCAAAAATACCTTATCGGGTTCGTCTATAAAACGATAATTCTCACCTCTGAAATGATGAAATTAGTGGTAAACAATATGTCTGCGCCTTAATATTTCCGCCCGCTTTCTCATTCAATACCAATTTCTCTGTTTTCAAACAAAAAGAAATAAAAAAAACTCTACATTTAGTAGAAAGATTATTATTTTTTTTAAAGATGGTCAAGACGAATTCCTAAAAACTAGTATTTAAACCTTGTTGTTTTAATAATTAATTGTGAGATAAAGCTGATAAAGAAAAATTTCAGAGAAATCCAAAAAAAAGTACATAAAATATATTTCGAACGGCTCATCCAAAAAAATTAATTCTATCATTTTTCAGAAATTAATTGCTAACTCTATGGGCATTTGAACCTTGAACTTCAATTTCGTTTATTTTTGTCCTTTCCGGTCTTTTAAAAAAAAATGAAAGCCACTTTTATGGCTCTATGCGTCTAGGGGTTAAAAAATATAATTTAAAAACGTCTTCCAGAGATGACGAACTAACTTATCAGAATGTTTTATTCACTTCCTATGTCTAGCGAGAGAAATAAGCAATTCAAAAAAGTCCATTTTGCCTATAGAACCCCCTAACTCTCAGCCGCCCGTACGGCTGTGCACAGCCGTATTGGCTTTAAACGGTTGTTTCGACCCTTATACATAATGGGATCATCGTCGACCAAGGAAAACTATTTGCCAAAAAATTATTTGCCGTTATTTTTGGGGAATTATAGTACTAATTAAAAAAAAAAAATCTTAAATCTCTCCAAATCATATTTGAGGCTAATCTACAGAAACAAATAAGACTTTTCTTCCATTACGTAAAGTCGAATCTGCTCCGAACCGTATAATATCAAAATTAATGTTGTTGAGTCTGAAATTCTCTTGAGTGCCCTCGCGCTGATTGGCCAACGACTCACAAGCCTAACACAAGCCTCACAAAATACCTCATATGTTTTAATCGATCAAATAATATAGTTAATTTTGGGGTTTTGAACAATTTTTTTCAACCATTAGCGAGATAATTTTCTGAATTTTCACATCGAAGGCTTAATTGGGTAGGTCCCTTAATGAGAAATCATAGATAATTGGCATTTAATAATACGGCTGCACAGAGCCGTACGGACGGCTGGGACATCTATAACTGCGGTCTCACCCGAGTTAATCCATATATCTCTCAAATTCTTCAGCCTTAGCTACCTCGTTTACCACAATTTTCATGTTTCACAAAAATAATCGATGCTGATTGGTTTATTATTGCGTAATAAACAAATTGCGGTGAAGAGAAACGTCAGGTTGTAATTTGGCTGTATAGTCACTAGAATCAAACACAAGTTGGATTCTGATTGGCTTAGATAAAATATTATAACTTTTTCCTAGATGATTTTTTCCAAAACATTATTAAAATCAGCAAAGACTTCTTCCCGTTTGACGTTTGATGATCCAAATTCAACCTTGAAAATTTCACTTTTTGAATCATGTGACTCATTTAACCGGTTAACTTACCAGTAGAAAAAAAAATCCTCTACTGAAAAAATATATTTCAATCACAATAACTTTAATTCTAGGTTGGATAAATGCTGGTTCAAACGTTCACATGGAGCTTCGAAGGGCCATTGTTAGTTTTGCATTTCCTATGCTATCTATAACCTTTTCTTATGGTGACGGATAAATACAAATTTTGGAAAACACTGAAGTTTGTATTTCGAATTTTGTATTTATCCTATCATAAAATCTTTAATGTTCAAGTTCAATAGTTTTCAATCGCGACATGTTACTGGTGATCCAAAGCGAAGGAGAGGTTTAAATATTTTGGCTATGAGGTAGTAACAAGCTGGGAAAAGGGAACGATCTCCAACTTTTGTTGTTTCCCTCTTATCTTCCCTTCCCCTAGCTGTCGTTCCCCTCTTCCCTCGTCCCTCTTGACAATCGTTACCTTATCTTCCCGGGGGAAGTTATTTTTATAAAAAAGGGAATATAAATACATGCTGTTACAGCATTGCTGTACATGCTGTAATACATGCAGCGTCTAACAAGCTGTTTTTTATTTGAATTGTATAGGTATAAAAAATCTTTATGATAATAAATTTATTTGTGAAAGATGAACGAAGGCGAGAATTTTCAAAATGTGATATTTTTAGTATCTCTTGTCAAAAATCTAACCACTTTTGAAGTTTCAACAAAATTCTTAACCCTTGGAAGCTCCAAACTTATCTATTCGGCAGAGGCTCCCGGACCACTAAAGTGGTCCGACTTTGAGAGCTAATTACTGAAAACCTACATTCTAGAAAAAGCTGCAAATTGTCTAATTTTCGAAAAGAAGGCCTAAATAAATAAGATAATTAATCAGATTGAAAAATTATATGAAAAAACGGTCGAAACCGAGGAGTAAAGATTTGGGTTTGATCATTTACTTTTCATTGAAAACATGAAGATTTTCAAAAAGATTTCTTTCTCTATTCTCACTAATTCAGACCTTGTCTTTGACATTTTTGTTTAAGATTTTAAACTATTTTCCCGTTTTCTTAAAACTGAACGATTTGCAGCGCGATTCATCATAAAATGCAAAACAATTGCACTCTGTCAAAAAATATTTTTTGAGAATGAACAATCCTTAGTTCAAATAAAAATTCCGAGCTCTTTAGCACAAGCTGAAACACACAGAAGTGGGGCCTGCTGACTGATCGCTCAGGGGAATATGAAGATAATCAAGTATCTGTTTGATTTTTTTCAGCAGATTTTCATTTTTTGATTTGTTTTTTGAGCGTTCAAATCACAGATATAAATGATCAAAAATTGTGCCGTCTTCCTCATTTGGTCAAAAAATGATCTTTACTAAACAAAAGAGGACCTCGAACTATTTTTTTATTTTATGAAGACGCTGATAGAGATTTTTTCAAAGTATTTTGTTCAAAATGAAGTACAAAAATGGCGTTTGCTTCAATTAAACTACTAAAACTTTAAAATATTATCTTGACGGAAGCCAACTTTCTGATTAGTGTCTCCGTGACTTTCATTTGAACCTACTTTCGAAAAAATTACAGCACATTTTTTTTCGTTTTTTTGCAAAAATTAAAAAATTACTCACGAAAAAATAAAAGGAGTTCTGATTCGTGAAATTGTTTTTCTAATTTCTTTAAAAGATGCTCAAAAAACTTTCCTGAAAACTCAGTTCCTCAGATTTTATCTATGGGTTCCAAAAAATAAGATAAACTTTTGAACGAGTAGTTCTAAAAATTTTAACTGCCATTTTTGAATTTCTCGTGGCAAACTCTATGTTGGATTCAACTCACTAATTTCCAAGACTTTTCTTTCATCCGATTTTAGTGTGTTTAAATTTTATTGAGCCACTTAAAGTAGTCCGGAGCTTCCAAGGGTTAAGGGGATTTTCGCTGCAGTAATTATTTTCAACCACGGTCCAAAATTCGATAACATTTTTTTCGTATCCTACCACTTATTTCGATATTATAATTGCTAAGTTTTTTGCCCCTTTTTAATTATTTAAATTTTCAGCCTAATCAATGTTATTATGGCGCGCAGTAAATATGCATAAAAAGTGACTGCGAGAATTCTGAAAAAATTATTCTAATTCCGTACATATAAATGTCACTAAGGTAACTTTTTTTTAATGGGCACCCCCCCCTCTGAAAACCAAACGGTAAGAGATATCGGGAAACGGTTTTTGTATCTGATTTCCAAGAAAATTTTAGCCGAATTAATTTTTTTTCGATTTCTGACCTCGACTGGTTGATCGGTAATCAGCCAAAAACCGGTATTTTTCGAATTTTAGAGATATAAAAAGGGTTCTTTACTCCACCAGATGGTGTCGGGTGTCAAAAAAAAATTGCCAAAAGTTTTCTCGTGCAAAGTTACATCAATGCTTATACAAAAAATTGTTTCCCGATATCTCTAACCGTTTGATTTTCAGAGGGAAGTGCTCAGTTGAAAAAAAGTTACCTTAGAGAATGGAGAATATTATAAGAGAAAGAGAAAAAAAATTGCATGTACCGTTCGTGCGTTAAACTTAGGTTTGTAAAAAATTGTACATTTTGCCTTTATTTAAAATACTGACAAATAATATCGGCATTATGTAATTTTCGGATACGTGGATATGACGTCAGACAACACTGGAGAGAAAAAGTAGCAATTAGGTTTAAGGCATTTAACCGTTGGTTTTTTAATATTTTCTAGAAATTGATCAATTTTATACTTTTCAAGGTTACGAACTACGATATGCAATTGAAAAAATACCTTTCCACTCAATTCTCACAAACCATATTTGAGTTTTCAAAAGGGCTTATTTTTCCCCCAGCACATTGCTAGAAGCACCCACTATCCCCTTAAGGGGGTGGTCAACGCAAAATTTGCCAAAAACGTAGTTTTGTAATCGGTTTCACGATGAATGTAGAAACAAGAAAGATATATGAAACCACCATAAATGTAATATTTGAGTCAATAGGCGTCGAGTCATACCACTGATCTCACATAATTTTGATTCAACCTCTTACTTCTCTTCCAGAGAGGTGGAAGTCACATGTCAAAATTAAATTTCAGTCGGAAAAAAATATTTTTCTCTCAAAATTTCTATTTAAAATTCAATTTCCATAACCTTTCAGACGCAGAATTCAATGCAGTTTCAGAAAATTAAATTTTGATATTTCCGCGATGAAAATTAAGCCTCAAAACTCAAAATCAAATTTCCAAAAAATAAACAATTTTCTAGAATAGTACTTTCGAGGGTAGTAAGGACTCTAAAAATACCACTTATTGATTTCAAATGCAGAAAATATGCAGTTTCGAACNTTTTTTCCAGATTTGCGTTGACCACCCCCTTAAGGATTGTAGAAATTTTCTTCACTTTCAAAACTATTGAGTGCGATTTTTCGTTTTTTGTTTCAATATCTCAACAAATGACACGACGTATTATTAACATTATTGTAAACATCATTTCAATGAAGAGATCCTTGCACCAATCAAAAGCCTTAATTTAATAATGAGCCAATAAAATCTACTTAAATTAAGGTGGCCAGCTAATCATAGTTTCGCATTTTGAATCGTTCAATTATTTACGATTTGTCGATATAATGTTAGTTTGATTGCAAAATTATAAATCACCTGCAATTTTCCAGTATTAAACACCCACAGCCTTAAATATAATTTTTTTACACGATTAATTCTATCAATAATTGACATTTGTGTATCAAAACCCGAATACAGTTTCTTACGTGTACAAGCCGCCCTCACAAAAAGAGTATCCACAATTTTGGCAATCTATTTTATTGCCTGGTTTCCCTACTATGCTATCAGGTAAGCATTATGGTAATACTGCATATTAACTGTCAAACTAAATTTGTACTTATTCGTGCGTGTAAAATATTATATCTTATTAAAAACCTTGTATCGAAGATAATTATCAAAAATTGATAGCTGTACAAATAAAGTACACTTATTAGTTGAAAAGTATAAATATTTTATATCAAAACACAAAAAAGTGCATTGTGCACTTGTTAAATATTATATGTTAAAGGGACATCAAGCATTACTAGTTTACTATTGATGAACATGGGTTTTCCGACCGCTGTCACTCCACATCATTTATCAATGTATACTGGAAATCCACCCTCAGCCGACACATTCACCAGTGGTGAATCACCACGCTTTATTTTATGTAAAAAATTGGTTTTACCCTCTGACGACAAATTTGTCAATTTAGAAATTAACTCACTCTAACACGACAAATTTGCCAATTCAGAAATTCACTCACTCTTTAAACTACAAATTTGACTGTGTATTTCCAAATTCGCAAAATTTTCATTAAAGATCGAGTAAATTCAAAGATTGGCACATTTGTCTTCAGAGGGTGAGTCAAACCAAATTATGTCTCCTACGATCAATTTTTTCAAATAAAATGAAGCGTGGTGAATGTGTTGGCTCAAGATAGATTTGACATTCTTGACAAGATTTTCTGGTATATTATCAAATCATACGTTTAATTGCTGCTTGAACTTTCAAAATTATTTCGATATCTTTTTTCAAAGAAATCGATATTTTTATAACTTAATGCGTAGACTCGCCTAAAATAAACATGCTTCTAAACTTTTTGCCACTTCAAAATTTTTGGATAAAAACATTTTCGAACAAAAGTTGCCACTTTTGAGCTTACTTTGTATAATCTGATTTTCTTCAGATCGATTATTTTTACTTTACAAATCGGCTTTTGAAAAAACACTCAAAAAAACGCGCGTTTGCTATCGAAGGCAGGCTTCCAAAAGGGATGGCTTCCAGCCCCTTTTCTATCCCTTTTCATAACAAAAGATAGGGGAAGTTTGGAGATAGGGATGAAAAATCGCCAAAGGGATGGCTTATTTGGAAGCCTGATCGAAGGTGTCTAAATTACAGTAAAATTTATTTTCTATTTTTTATTAATTAGAAGCTCTAAAAACGGTTTTGAACGACAGTTAAAATTGATTTGATTTATTTTTTTACGATTTCTACATCTAAATCGAAAATTTTAATTTTTGAAAAAAAACGAAATTTTAGCACATCGAAAGAAATGTTTTTTTTCATGAGTTTAATTTATTAAATTTCACGTGATTGTCGCGTCGGCTTACCAATTTGGCAAGTTTTGGTGTGATAAAATTTATTAAATTCTTGATAAAAGAGGGCTTTAATGGATTTCTCCCAAACCGTAGTTTCGTTGCAAAAATTATGATTTCAGAGTATAAACAGAGAGCGAAGAAACAAATGAGGACATATTTGAATGAAGTTAAAGTAGCCTTATTAAAGTAGTTTTAGTTTATTTTTTCAAAAAATTAGTTTGAAAAATTTTGAACAAGAAATGAGGAACATTTTCGAAATATTTCCAATAGTTTCGACCAAAATCCCAAAAAATGACATATGATTTTTCAAAGTAGCTTATTAAAATAGTGGTCCAATCTACGCGAAAAGTTAAAGTGGCCATTTTGAAGAGTGTTTTTTAATGATTTGAAACAAATAATGAAAAAAAAATTTGAACAAAAAATAAGGCTTTTTTTATAATGTTCGGAACTTCTTTCAAAAATTTCTCATAGTTTGTCGAATTCGAAAAGTTTAATTCGAACCGAAAATTTTCTAAAAAAGCAATAATTCGAAAATTCTATAGTTACAAAAGTTGCCTGGATTATGACACATTACTTTGATGGTATATTGAGAAGAACATACTGTATAAACCCAGTAAAAAGTTTTACATCAAGCGCCCATATCCGTATCTGTCAAAATGCACCGAGGCTCTTAAGTTAAATAATAAATAAAAAAGGGCGAATGGTCACGCGTGACCATGAAGTTACTCTGGGAGTAAATTCCGATTATTATTCATCACGGTCATCGTTCGCAAAAAATGAAGAACGTTAGAAGACAGAATTAATCAATTTTCTTCAAATTATCAAATTATTCAGGTTATATAAAAATCAAAAGAAAATTTCCGTTGAAGAGCCGGTGAACAAAATAGCTATCACTATATCATGTTAGTATTCATGTTAGTATTTCAATTAACTGATATTATTGTTTGAACCTTATTTTTTAAACTTACAATAAAACTTAGGAAATATCGCACGATTTATAAATTGCGTGGAAACGCAATAGGTCTATAAATAGTTGATCATATGTATTAAGGCCCCTCGGTGACTATTTAAAGAATACGAACAACGCGGGATACTAGCACCCAATCAAAACCCTGGATTGGAGAATAGGTCGATTTCATTGGCTCTAATTTGGTGAATTTGACCGATGAAATGCTCGGATTCCGCATTTTTCAAATAGTCACGATCTGTCGGTTAACGGCCCTTAATCCATATCAATCAACTATTTGACTGAAATTCAACCGAACAAAAAAATTGGATTTATTTGAATGATTTAAATTTTCTTATAAGCGTAAAAATCGGTATGATTTTTTCATGTTGAATCGATGAGTGTCAACTAAACTTCGTAAAATTTCATTTAGTTACAGCTGCTGTTTCTCAATCGATAATCAATCCTTGGTTGTACGCTTTTATGAATAGTAGATATCAGGAGTCGTTCAAAACCCTTCATAATTGGCTGATGAGAAAATTTTCAAGATGGTTTGTAAATCGCAAAAAAACTAGCACAAAAATATCTTTTCAAATTTTACCCAAAAATAGAGTCAGGGCAAAATTTAGCGCAGTTGTAAGTATAGCTAGCGACACACTGAAACTCAATACTGTGCGAAGGAGTGCTGTTCAAAAGAACATATCCTGTTCAAAGGGAGTGAACATAAAAAACCGTGAGAATGTACTAGACTGGGAAATAACCGTCCCTGATTGCCCGCTTAAAATCCCTATTCTTCAACACACTGATATCTCTCTCTGGATTTTGTGTTCACTTCGTCTGAACAGGATATGACCACGCGAAAACGTTCCTAAAAGTATTTGTACCACAAATTTCATGCAATTTTGTGAAACAATTCTTTTAGTTGCATTTTCTGTTAGAATTATCGTGTTTTTATATTAGGCCATATGATATAGGGTCTATATTATAGGCTATATGATATAGGCTATATGATAGCACTCCTAATACCAATGTCAATTATATTTGGCATGGCTTTGAGGCGCTGAAGAGTCTTTAAATAACACTGAAAAATAAATTTGTTTTTCGTTGGACCGCAAATCCAAAATTAAATTGTTCAAACGTCGGGTCTGAATCTGATTGTGAACCAAGTAAGTTGTTCATTTTTAATCGGAAAACATACACAAAACGGGCTTCAAGTTTAGCAGCTTAAATGTCGTCTAAAATAAAATTTCAATATCTCATGACAATCGTGATCATCAATAGAGTTGAGTGAAAGTTTCCTTGTGAAAGTCTTTATCGGTATTTTGTTTCACGTTAAAAAGTAAATTATGTTGATTTAAGCTAGAACGCAGCGTTCTGAACGCTAAAAGAATGCCGAGAAAACATTAAATAATGATATCCTGCTTAATTTTCAAGTTATGGCATTTTCAAAACTCTGAAGTTGTGTCAAAGTTTTGGAAACCATCATCAACGTAACACATTTTACTGTGTTTTAAAATGCAATAAAACAATGAAATCAATTCGTGGTACAGTAAAAAACTTATTTCGAGCCAATGTCAGGTCTTCTAGGGGCACCAAAGCCTGGGTTAAAAGCCTAAAAGTGTCTTCCCAACGTTTGCAAGTTCCTCACAAAAAACACTTTAACTAATTCATCTAGAGATACAAAATATTTAATCCAGCCTATTAATCAAAAATTCAGAACATCGTTATCAAAGGATATTATTTAAAGTCTTTGCACAGCAAAAATTTTTATATAAACTCAAATGTGCGCCTTCAACATATTCATTGAATATATGTATCGGCGGCCAATTATTAAAAGTATATTTTTATTAAACGCTTGCGACAGTATATTTAAAGACAGTGAATTAAACAAGGTGTTTGCTACTCATAATCTTACCTAATATTTTTTTAGGTCAAGTGGTAATTTTTCATTGCATTTTGAATGCGAACATTTTCGAGTGACCTTTAACTGACCAAAAATTGGGCACTTAAAGCGCGCGCTTTAACTGCCCAAAAATTGAGCACTCAAAGCGCGCGCTTCAACTGCCCAAAAATTGAGCACTCAAAGCGCGCTTCAACTGCCCAAAAATTGGCCACTTGAAGCGCGCTTTAAATGCCCAATTTTTGAGCACTCGGTAATTTATAACTTTTATTTTGGTTTGAACTTTTAGATATTTTGTATAATCTTTCACATTTTTTGGATAATTAAAAATTTGCTAAAAAAATTCAAAAATTTTATTTTTTTTCACACAATTAAAAAAATTTTTTAAAAAATTTACTGAAATTTTGGAGCAAATTTTTTTTAGAAATTTTTTTAATTTTTTGAATTAAATTTTTATTAGTGTTTAAGAAAATTGTCATCAAAATAAGCAAAAAACATAACACATAACAAATTTTAAAAAAACAAATTACAAAATTTTAGGAAAACTTTGAAAATTTCACAAAATTTGAGAGAAATTTTCAAATTATGAGCCAATGATAATATTCGAGAAATTTTAATTCATTGAACAAAATTAGAAGAAGATTTTTACTAAAATATTTAAAGTTTTTAACAAAATTTTAAAAATTAATCAAAAATATATAAAATTTTAGAGGATATTTTTAATTTTATTATTTTTGTTGGTTTGAAGAAAATTGTCGAAATTCGAAAAACCTTATAAATTTCAACAAAGTTTTTTATTTAAATTTTGGTAAATTGTTTTGAACAAAATGTGTTATATTTTCATGAAAATTGTCCAATTTTGAGGATACAAATTTTTTAAAAAAATTTTTCGACTTAAATTCTCAAAATTAAGCTGTTTTTTGAACTTTAAAATGTTTTTTTGATTTCGCAATGTTTTTAAGTTCGAGTTCATCATGAAATTTTAAAACTTCTCCTTCAAACTTGACAATTCTGGAGGAGTTTGAAGAAAAAAAAATTTTCTTGAAAAAGGTTACAAATTCTTGTAAAAGGTTTACAATTTTTGTGAAAATTATAAAAAGTATTGAAAAATTTAAAAAATTTCTTGAAAAAATTTAATAAACATCTTAAGAATCTAAACTTTCTTGGAAATTTTCTACAATTTTTATTGAAAGCACTTGTAAAAATTTTTTAAAAAATTTAAATAAAAACATAAATCTCATTCTTTTTGCAATATGTTCTGAAATACTTTCAAATTTTTTTGAAAATTAAACGAAATTTTGGAAATGTGTAATATTTTTTCTTGTTTAATTGAAAAAACATTTAAAAAAATTTGGAATCAACTGAAGTTGTAAAATTTCATAGTTATTGAAAATTTTGTGATAATTTTTTTTAATAATTTGCAAACATTTCTGTCAATTAAAGAAAATATTTTATTTCAATAATTTAAAAAAAAATTAAATTTCATAATTTTAAAAAAAATTTTAAGATTATAATTTTTTAAAAAAATATCAGCCTCATCATTTAATTTTTCTGAGCAGAATCTTAAAAAGCTATAAAATTTAAAATAAATTTAATAAAAAAATCGGCATTTTTCCGAACACATAGTCAAATTTTTAAACAAAATTAATCAAAATTTTTCCAAATTATTACAACAACTCTCAATTTTTTTTTTATTTTGAAGAAACAATCGTCCCACTATTTGAATAAATTTTTTAAATTTTGAATAAATTTTTATATTCTGAAAAAAAATTACTGACTTTTAAAGAAAATTGTCAATTATTTTTTTCATTTTTGTCCATTTTGAAAAAAAAAATTTCTTATTTGCATTTAAGTAACCTAAATTTGCAAGAAAACTATCAATTGTTCAGTTTAATTTTCTAATTAATAATGGTCGTATAATTTTCTCATCGCTCAAAGAGAAAATGTCGAATTTATAAGAAAGAACTTTAATTTTTTTTATTAAAAATTGTGAGATTATGTTCATGAGAATTGTTAATTTAATTTGATTTTTCTAATAAAATATACATTAAAAAACAAAAATACCCCTTCGGCCGATTTGAGGCTCATTTATCCAACAAAAAATTCAATCGAATAAATAAAAACTACCTACTTTCGGTCTTCGGCCGATTTTTAACAGCTATTTTCTAAAAACATTCAATGCATATATATCAATGCTTGCCTTCCTATTATGGAATTTGCATACATTTTTTACATAAAAACACAAAATAACTTTTCAAATTCGGCTCATTTCCAACAAAATCAAATAAAAAAAACTCTGTTATATGGCTCCCGCCCAAATTTATACCTATTTCTAAAAAATTTAATTGAGTATATAAACTCTCCTTATTTCGGCCTCCGGCCGCTTTCAAACTCATGTTCTAACAATGTTATCAATATATAATTCGAAATCAAATAATGAAATGAGCAAGTTTGGAGACGTTAGGCAATTTACGACAAAATAGACGAAGAAATCAATTTATTTTAAAGTTGGTTTCTAGCGGCATCTTTGATTGAATCATTTGGTTATAGTTTATTAATCGGTTCCCAGAAAACAGCTTTTGGCGCATCTTTTCTGAAGAAAAATATTACTCCTGGTCTAAAATATTAACAAAATCGTTTCTAGCACCAGCTGTGGTCATCATAGCCACATAATTTCTCTAAAACCAGCTTGGCGCGCATATTTGATCATACCTAAATTGGCAATCCTCATTTGTGGCCAAATTTCGACAAACAGAATCTTCTTATGGCTCATTGGTTTAATAACTTTCATATATTAAAAACAAAACCAGAATAAAAGGAACAATTGAAAGAAATAATGAAAATTAGCAAATTTGGAAGATGTGAAGAGAAAGCAAATTTACGTCAATGACGCGTTCAAAAATCGGCAAAAATACAAAAATTAATTGTATTCTTTGCTCTAGCAGCATCTGTGGTGACCAAAGACTTATACTTTAGACTGGCTGTTCCCAAAAAAACGCTTATGGGCGCAATTTTTGCTGGTGTCAAGTCCAAACCAAAAATATACTTTCCGGTTTCACATAAAACTAAAAAAAAAACGGTTCTAGCGCCTATACCCTGTGGTAATTTAGGTACATTGTTTGTTAACCAACGGTCCAGCATATATTCGAGGCGCTTTAATTTTTGGCAGTAGAAAATAAATTGAAAATTTTTTTTTTTGTGCTCAATAACCCACTTGAAAGCAGTTTTGGCATTTTTGGCACTATCACAAAATTTCTCATTTTATTGATATATTAATAATAAAAATAATTAAAAATTAACTCAGTCGTTCTCTAGAAAAATATAAGTTTCCAAAATCCTTAAATTTTTATATCTTTCTTTAGCACGTAGTGGAATGGCATAAAAATGTTCTCACTTGACCTTAAGTCAACGCAAGAATTAAAACAACTCAATTTTTCAGTATATCATTCCAACATAGTAAAAATCCGAGCAGGTCCGAACGATCACCGTCCGAGCACCGAACCGATCCGATCTTGACTTTTCAAATCGGGCTTCCAGAACCGAACCGATCCGATCACCATTTTTTCAAACTCGGGTCCGAACCGATCCGATCTTGTAAAATTTTGAGGCCGAATTTTCCGAACCGAACTTGAAAATCCTGCTCGGATGCCCTTCCTGCACTACGGGTCCAGAGATTGTCGGACACTCGGGAGTTAACCAAGTAAACACAGACACACCGAGTCAAACAACCTCAAAAACAGCTAACTCAGCGACACCCGTATCCCTTAAATGTAAATTGGGGGTGCTTAAGTGCCCAAAATTTGTTCGTCGAGCTTGACCCAATTTCACACCTGTCATTTTTTTTCTAAGTCATTTCGATAATTATAAATTACCGAGTGCCCAAAAAATTGGGCACTTAAGCGCGCGCTTTAACTCCACGTCCTTTTTACGGTCACGCGTGACGTGGACCCGTTTAATAGCAATTTAGGACCCTTAATCATTCATTAAGAAATATTTACAAAAGTAATCGATCGACTATTTAAATAATTGACGATTGTGCGTTTTTTTTTTCTAGAAATTTTTACTGTATTACAGATTACTTTTTTGCAAAAAAAAATTTAAAGCATCAAAAAAAAGACTTGGAGCAGAATCAAAAAAAATCGAAGACTTTTTTTCCATTGCACCATAGCCTGAAAATGATCACGTGACCGTTATTCAAGGAATAAGGTTGGCCAAAATAGTACGTTTTTTTTTCAAAAATTACTCTAAATCGATTTTTTTAAAAAAATGAAGTGGTTCTTTAAAAGTTTTAAAAGACTATTTTTTTCCATTACAATCAAAGACCAAAACGATCACGTGACCTTAAATCAAGAAATAAGGTTTTTGGGGTCAAGTGCATAAATAGTAGTCAGATTTAGCCGAAAATTTGTTTGGGTAATAACACCTAATTTAAGAGTTTTGGAAACATAATGGTTTCTTCCAATAGGTCACGTGATCTTATTTTCAATAAATAAGGATAAATATATGACATATTTCAGACCTTATTTTGAATTTATTCGTCACGTGATTTCATTCGGACTGTACCGTAATGAGAAAAACGTCTTGAAAACGTTTAAAGTTGACCCTGGAATTTTTTTGGCGTGATTGAAGTACTTTTCAAATACCGTATATTGTTAACCGTATATCAAATTACCGTTAACTTCAAAGTTCATCGTAGAGACTCATAAGTACCCTTTAAATATCGGAAGAATCGACTTGCTCAATGAAAATATTAGCAACTATGGGTCAATTATGTACTGAAGGTCGTCAGAGAGCAACAATCTCTTGTGAAATCTCAGAAATTTGACTATTTTTTTGGTCTCTAGTAACCGTTCAGATACATAATTCACCAATAGTTGCTAATTTTTTATTAGAAAATCGACCTCTCCGATTCTTTTGAGGGTATTTACAAGCTTAACGATGAACATGAAATTGGCCTTGAACCTTGTCATAAAAATAGTTCTTTTCAATTTTATAAGGAGCTGATTTTGTAGAAATTTTAATCAAAACACATGCAATTTTTTTGCAGTTTCAGCACCCAAATTGGTGTCGTTTAATACTGAAAATTTTAAAATGTCAAATTTTAGCCTCAATGCGTATAAATTATGCCTTAATTGTGTGAATCGTGCTAAAAAGAGAGATTTTTAATATTTCTTATCACCATTTGATGCCTTTAAATCACTTTTTTCACATTCTGTTTTGATACGATTGTAGGAAATTATCAGAATTACCATATGATCAAGTGAAAAATATATGTTGATAATGAAACGAAGGTTATACGCTCGATTTAAACACCACGGTCACGAGTGACCGTGAAAAAGATTGTGAGTCAGAAGTTGTTCCGGATTGTAGAAGTTAAGTGCCCAATATTTTGTCATTCTCAAGCCTCAATAAATTGGGGCACAATTTATAACTTTTATTTCGATTTAAACACATTAGCAATGATGCGTCAAAACTAGNTTTTACAAAAATTTAAAATAAAAAACTTTGTTGAAATTTATAAGGTTTTTTTTCGAAATTGGACAATTTTCTTCAAAACCAACAAAAATAAGAAAATTAGAAATATTCTCTAAAATTTGAATATTTCGTAAAATTAAATATTTTGATTAATTTTAATATTTTGTAAAAACTTAAATATTTTATAAAAAATCTTCTTATTTTGTTAAATGAATTAAAATTTTCTCGAATATTTTAACATTTGCTCATAAATGTGAAAATTATCTCAAATTTTGTGAAATTTTCAAAGTTTTCCTTAAAATTTGTAATTTGTTTTTAAAATTTATTATGTGTTAGGTTTTTTGCTAATTTTGATAACAATTTGCTTAAAACTAATAAAAATTTTACTTTAGAAAATTTACAAATTTCTTTAAAATTTTATAAATTTCTTAAAAAAAATTAATCGCATTCTTTTTTCAAATGTTCTGAAATACTTATTTATTTATTCTTTTGCAACGTTTTGCTAATGCATGTTCTGAAATACATTTAATTTTCTTCAAAATTTTTCATAAAGGTCTATTCTTTTGAAATTATGAAATATTCTAAATTTGGCTGTTTTCCTAATTTGACGATGGTCTTGGCTTGGTTAATTAATTAAAATCAAGTCATTATTTTTAACTTTAAAATTTGTTTTTCAAACATGACAATTTTCTTATAAATTTGCCAAATTTCTTAGAAAGCTGACAAATTTTTCAGAATTTGACAAAGTTCTTCAAAATTTAACAAATTTCTTGAAAATTGAACAATTTTTTTGGAAATTTGACAAGTTTCTGATAAATTTGACAAATTTCTTAAAAATTTTGACAAATTACTTTTAAAAATTTGACGAATTTCTGAGAAAGTTTACAATATTCTTCAAATTTTGAAATTTTTTTAAAAATGTGTGTTTAAATAAAATAAAAAACATAAATTCTATTTTATCGGCCCTCAGCCGATTTGAAGTGTAAGGTATCATAATTCCTGAAAATGATGGGAAAACAAGCCGGGGCTCGAACCTGGGGCTCTATCATCATGCTTGAAGTGTAAACCAACTACACTACATTGCCTGACATTTCTTTGGCCAATTTGGGCTTATTTTCTTATTAATTGAACAAAAAAACACAGTCCTCATAGATCGGCCTTCGGACAATTCAGGGATTGCTTCCTGCAAAAATTAAAAAAAGAAATTCCCTTTATCGGCTGTTAGCCGATTCGAAGTTCATTTCTTTAAGGGGACTATGGGTGCAGTAGTTATTTTGGACCACGGTCGAAAATTCGGTATTTTTTCAATTGCACCTGACCATCCAGCACCTCAGGAATCGTATGCAATTAAAAAAAACACCAAATTATTTCTGGATATTTTTTTCTAGAAAATTGAAATCGCTTGCTAACTGAAATGGCCGAATAATGACAGATTATCAAAAACAAAATAACCCATTAGTGATCAATTTTCACGGAGATTCAAACCAAAATAAAATTGGAAATTTTTGACCAATATTCTAGAAAATTTCCAAAAAATATCAATTCGGACTTGCATAAAACTGGAAAATAATTCTAGATATGGTATCAATTCAGAATATAAAAAAATCAACTCGCAAGAAANAGGCACGAGTTTACGTTTTAAGGTGCAAAACGCACGATTTTATATTTTTAAGGTGCAAAAAGGCACGATTTTTGTTAGTTTTAAAGGTGCAAAAAGCACGATTTTTATGAGAAAAGGGCAAAAGGCCGAGATATTTATGAAAATGCGCATAGAATAAGCCGCAGAAACAGAAAGACTCAATTTGAATGAGTCATAAAAAAAATGTTTATTTTAAAAAGCGTTATGAATCCAAATTTTTTCATAGAACAAAATAAAATGAGCAAAAATATCAAAAAAAATTTTCAAAAAAAAAATCTGAAATTTTATTTCCATATATAAAATGTTTTCAAATAACGGCGTTGAGTAATTTTGCCTTAGAAACAACTAAATATAAAAAAAATCGATGAATACAAATAAATAAAATTTTAGTTGGTATGAAAAAATTTTTTTTTGAAAAAATGGGTTCAGATTTATGATAGATATGTTTACAAAAAACTTTTAACTCACAAATGAAAAAAAAATTAGAATTTCTCTTAACATTAATTTCCGTACATTCTCCTGTTTATTATTATTTTACAATGCAAACAATCAATATGAATCCACAAAAAAGAATCACAAAACAAGAACAAAACCACAAATTTTAATTACTTAATTCTATGTTAAATAAAAAAAGGAGAGGATTAAGTTCCCTTATAAATTAAATAAATTAAATTAATAAAATTCATCTTTAGAGGGGTTGGATATAATGACGTAATATTGATTGTTTATATGGCGGTCATACAACCGTCCTTACGACAGTCAAACATAATGTTATTATGACCTTAACTGTCATACAGCCTACCTTTGTATTGTGAACTCTATTAACTGTACTAACATTCTAACTATATATAACGAGATCAATTCTTCAATTTAACATCACTTACAAGATACTGATTAATAAATAATAACATTTTGATATTTTAATATATCCTAGCATATATATTGGTGTCTGAAGTTGGATTCGAACCCACGCGTCCGAAGAGATTAGAAGCTTTCTAACCATCTCCCAACTTACCATGCGGGACAGGTTGTGATCATTGAAGAGATTTCAGAATTTGAAGGTCTACTCGAAACGATAAAAATTGAAAATGCAAATCACAATTTTCTATCCAACGAGTTCGAATACAGACCCAAGGTAATTCTTAGTATTTTTTAATCTATATTTGATCTGATTTGATTGTCCTTTTTCTCAATTGTATAAAAATAATAAGAAAAAAA
>SCLH01000518.1:324775-335431 GCA_004367855.1 Oikopleura vanhoeffeni | reverse complement strand
GTAGACTTTTGAAGTGAGTCTGTATAATTTGCAACTGTGGGTAAATTACGTACTCAGTACACACTCGGCGTGATTTCCATCGAACATGGCATGCGTCATAATGGCGTGGGTTGTAATTTGATACAAAGCAATAAAATCACAACTTAATCTATAGAATATAACTCATTAAATGAAATTTTCTTATGACTAGGGATAATTCGTTCAAAGTATGACTCTAGAAATATTTAAGGTATCACATTCAAACATTTAGCATTTGTTAAGTTGACCCTCAAATTAATTTGACATATGTTCGCCCCGAAAAATCTTTTTTGACCAATTTACAATTATTTTCTGGAAATATTAGTTTGAAGTCAAAACGCGGTTGATAAAAAGCTCGAAAAACCTATATTTCATGAAAAACACGACCTTGAACATCGATTTGTGGCCGAGGTATTTTGGGGAAAAAAAGTTAACTACATTTTCCGGAAGCATTTTTCACCCCAATAAAGATATCCAAATAAGTAATTAAATAGAGTCGATTTTCGAAAAAAACTGTAATAATTATCCCTTAATATCCGGTATTATCCCGAATTATCTCCTATATGACCCATGTCACGTTTTGAAAGTAATCAGCTAGAAGAAGAAGTTAGTTTGAGAACAATGCATAAATATGATCTTCAATATAAATTCTCGAACATGTGAGTTTACAATTCTCTTTTTGTATAAAAAGTAGTTTTGGTCAATTTTCCGAACTAATTTTATCTGAAAAAATTGACCACATAAATTTTTATGTGCAAAATCAAGCTCATAAACACATGAGCTTCATTATTGACTAAAAACATCATTTTTGAAGGCAGAAAATGGCTAATTATCATTTCTTGTCTATTCACTTTTCATCTGATCAAATTACTTAATTATAATTGGATTTTCAGTAAGCTTGTTAAGTTATATTATGAATTAAAGACCCTCAATAAACAGATCCAGAATATTTAAATGATACAAACTACGCGGGATACTAGCACCCAATCATAACCCTGGATAGCAGAATAGACCGATTTTATGTGGTGAACCATTTTCATCGATAATTTTTTTCGTCGACTTTGTTTCCCTATCTTTTGCGATGAAAATTGCGTATACGTTAAAACCTCTCTTATAAACGAATTAAAATGTGGTTGTGACACAACCACATTTTACCGTTGTGTTGATATCACAAACTTTGTCAGAAATACACTTTCATAATTCTATTGTAGTCAAAGCAATAATAAAATTTTCAAAAAATTTAGAATATATTCTAAAAATTTGCCTTAAAATATTAAATATATTCCGCCTACACATTTCTCTATAGTTAAAGATAGGCCAAAATAATTATCGATGAAAATGGTATACTCTCGATTCAATCAGTCAGATTTGGAAAGGATCAACCAATCAAATGCTCAGTTTCCGCATTTTTCAAATATTCAGGATCGGTCCTCTGAGGGTCTGTAATCTATACATATCGAACGCTACGTTTAAAATGTCAGAATTCAGGTTTTGCAAGGTTGAACACTCCTTAAAGTACAGTTACTACAGTACTGTAAAAAAACAGTCATACTCTATTAAAATTTTATAAGGCTGGTTCCCTCAACCAATTTTACCCCACATAATACGGGCAGCATTTATAAGAAAACCTTATTTCTCATATTCGNAGATCAAATGTCCATATGAACAGCGGGATTCGTTCCAAAGTACTGGTATACCTCCAAAATTTAAGGTATCACATAATGCTGATTCACATGAAACTTTAAGCATTTGTTAAGTTGACCTAAATAAGTTGAAAAATAAACCCGAATTTTGCCCCCGAAAAATCTTTTTGACCAAAAGATGGCAATTTAAAATTGGTTTTTTAAGGTATATTAGTTGAAGTCAAAAAGCGGTTGAGAGGTGATCAAAGCTCGAAAAACCATTTCATGAAAAGACACGGGACACTTGAAAATCGACTTGTGGCCGATGCCAGGTTTCAGCTACATTCCGGAAGCATTTTCACCGCACTAAAGATAATCCAAAATGTAATTAAATAAAGTCGATTTCGAAAAAATCTTAGGAATTGTCCCTACATATGACCCTATAGTAACACGTTTTGAAAGAAATCACTAGAAGAAAAGTATTTGAGAAACAATTGCAATAATAACTCTGCAATATAAATATCTCACAACAAGTGAGTTTACAATTCTTTTTTTTATAAAAAGTAGTTTTGGTCAACTTTCCGAACTAATTATCTGAAAAAATTACCACATAAATTTATGTGCGAAATCAAGCTCATGACACACATTAGCGTCATTATTGACTAAAACACATTATTTGAAAGGCAGAAAATGGCTAATTATCCTTTTTTGTCTATCACGTTCATCTGATCAAATTACTTAATTCTGATTGGTGGATATTTTGACCAATGTCAAATTGAAAATGAAAGTTTCTAAAATCTCCCGATACCTTAAATAGGCGTCATTACCCTAAAAGCCTGCAGGCTGTCTTTCAATCGTGATATTCATAATTGCTTCTGTCATATTCCCTCAAAGCCCCGCGAAGTCCAAATCAAATGATCCGGAATAACATATTCAAAACCGTCTTTTTAACGGATCGACATAAGTTTGAAAAAATTATAAAGAACATTATTTTAGTAAGCTTGTTAAGTTATTATGAATTACAGACCTCAATAAAACAGATCCAGAAATAAAATGATACAAACTACGCGGATACTAGCACCGAATCATAACCCTGGGATTGAAAGAAAAACCGATTTTTGTGGTGAACCATTTTCATCGATAATTTTTTTCGTCGACTTGTTGCCCTATCTTTTGCGATGAAAATTGCGTAGGACGTTAAAACCTCTCCTTATACAACGAATGCAAAAATGTGGTTGGTGTTGATATTCACAAACTTTGTCAGAAATACACTTTCATAATTCTATTGTAGTCAAAGCAATAATAAAATTTTCAAAAAATTTAGAATATATCTAGAAATTCTGCCTTAAAATATTAAATATTTTCCGCCTACACATTTCTCTATAGTTAAAGATAGGCCAAAATATTATCGATGAAATGGTATACTCTCGATTCAACAGTCAGAATTTGGAAAAGGATCAACGCAATACAAGCAAATGCTCAGTTTCCGCATTTTTCAAATATTCAGGATCGGTCCTCTGAAGGTCTATAATCTTTACATATCGAACGCTACGTTTAAAATGTCAGAATTCAGGTTTCGCAAGGTTGAACACTCCTTAAAGTACAGTTACTACAGTACTGTAAAAAAACAGTCTTCCTCTATTAAAATTTTATAAGGCTGGTTCCCTCAATCAATTGTAACCCCACATAATACGTGCCGCATTTATAAGAAAACCTTATTTCTAATATTCGAAAAACCGATTTATATAAAATGTCAGAATAAATCCGCATTTGTCGATCCTTGCTCAAAAAGTTGGCCACTAAACTCCCCATAATCGTCAGGCAATAATTCGTTATATGATTCATTTGGAAATTCATGTCTCAAAGATAAGCCAAAATAATGTTCACAGCTACAATAATCATCGTTTGAGCCCATTTGGATTTTTATCTGAAAAATTATTTAGACGAATTTGAAAATAAGATATTTGTGAACCTAGAGTTTTTTTTGGGAAGTGATAAACTCAGCGTCGGTTTTTAGCGTTGGTTTATCAAAATTAATCATTTAAAATACATCGAGATTCTGCTTAGCAGAATGTGTTGAAATATACTGAATAATGCAAGAATTAATTTTTTTCAACTTTCTTTTCATCGTAATAAATCGATCACGGACCGTTTTGAGACATTATTTTATTAATAGAGTCTACAGTGTATGTCATGACATGTCATTTGATCATAACTTCAAGGAGTTAATTCAACATTATTTTTGCCAAATTTACGAAAATGGTAATCTACAAGATGGTTCAAAAACATCGACACCTATTTTTCACTTTTTAAATTTCTTATTCAAACTTTTAGGGGTAGTCAACCCTGTAAGTACCGATTTCCTAGTGAGATGGCTTCAAGTACAAATATATCAACCTATGCATATTATAACCGATTTGGAAGGGTCTCAAAAAGGGATGCATCTTATCCAGGTTTCCAAAAGGGATGCATCCCGGAAGTCATGAGTCATCAAAAATACCGCCAAATTTTTTTGACAAAATTCCACCCTCAAATATGCCCCCTGGTATTATATAATTCATTAAACACAATTTTCACTCGACCTCCGGTCAAACCGGAAGTCATGAGTCATCAAAAATACCGCGAAATTTTTTTTGACAAAAATTCACCCTCAAATATACTCCCTGGTATTATATAATTAATCAAACACAATTTTTACTCAATTTACGGTCAAACCGGAAGTTATGAGTCATCGAAAATACCGCCAACTTTTTTTTAATTCGAATTTTATTAAAAATATTAATACAAATTATAAAAGACAGTAAAACTTCTGAAGAGCGTTTATATTTATGATTGTGCAAAAAAGGGATAGGGATAAAAAAGGGATAAATAGGGGAATGGGGATGAAACGGGATAGGGATAGAAAAAGGGATAGAAACGGGATAAAAAGTGGGATGGGGATAAAACGGGATAAAAGGAGGATGGGACTTTCCATTCCTATCCCTCTATGGCTTTGAATTTTCCATACCTATCCCATTCCTACCCTCTCTATCCTCCTTGGTTTATCCCTTCTATCCCTAACCCTTTTGAAAGCCTGATCTTATCTATTTCTTGGCCGCCAGACAATGTCGTCAAATCTGTATGCTCATTTTTTTGAAATTCTGTTTAAAATGCAAGAAAATTAATAATTCGCTAACATTATCTTAAATTTCACAATTTTTTCAATAAAATGAATGACTCGGAGCTTAAAATTTCAGGAAAATCGTAAAAGTATCTATTTTTCATAAAAACTGTCCAGAAAATTTTTCATATTTCGAGGTCAGGTAGAGTTGACCACCCCTTTAAGACGATTTGAAATAAGTAATTTCAAAACTTAAAAATGGGTCTCAATGTTTTTAAGCTATCTTGTAAAGATTTTTTTTGGTCATTTTAAGACGTAGGATTTTTTTGTTCTTAATAAATTTTCTAAAAAAAATGATTTTCCGGTCAATTTTTTGATATTTTACAGGTAGTCCGGAATCCAGTTTTAGCGAAGCCGTATTAAGTGCTAAAAGACTGATTTTTGGCCAGTAAAAATTAAGCGTTTTTCGGTTACATATTTTTTTGTTTAAGGGTCGGCGACCAATATTTGACCCCAAATAACACGTCAAAGTTCAAGGTCAATTTCAAGTTCGTCGTATAGACTTAAAAGTACCCTCAAAAAAACCGGAAGGGTCGATTTTTAAATCAGCGTATTAAAAACTAGGGGTCAATTATAAACTGTTAGGTCGCTAGAGTGCAAAAACTGGTCGACACTCAAGGTCAATTTTAAGTCCAGTTTTGGCTCTTTAGCGACCTTGCGGTATATAATTGACCCATAGTTTGTAATACGCTCATCAAAAAGTCGCCCTTCCGATTCTTCTGAGGGTACTTTCAAGTCTATACGATGAACTTGAAATTGACCTTGAACTTTGACGGGTTATTTGAGGTCAAATATTAGTCGGCGACCCTAAAGCAAATAAACTGGTTACCGAATAACGCTTAATTTTCACTGGTCAAAAAATCTGCCTTCTAGCTCTTCATACGGCTTCGCTAGAACTGGATTTCAGACTACCTGTAAAATCTCGAAAAATTGACAGAAAACCCAAATTTTTTTTAAATTTTTGAAGAAGAAAAAAAATCCTGCGTCTTTAAAATGACCAAAAAAATCTCTACAAGATACCTTTAAAACATTGATACCCATTTTTGAGTTTTGAAATTCCTTATTTCAAATCGTCTTAAGAGGGTTGTGTGTGTAGAGTGTTTGTATTTCTTGGAGAAATTATAAACTTTTCCAGCTGATCTGAATGGGTCGATAAGGGGTAAATATCTCCCTTTCACACTTTGCTTAATTCGGGCTCTATTACTAAAAAACACACTACGTTTACTATGAATAATTGAGAAAAAATACATTTTCTCTTTGACTGCGGGTTTAATTTTTTCTGAAGGTTGATTCACTATTAACACTTTAAACCGGCTTAAAACCGATAAAAATAATTACCAAACTGAGAAACCTGATAAAAAAACTTGTCAATTTTGCTCAAAAGTTAATCAAACATTTAAAATGTTACATTTTCTAAAAAGTATGATCCTTCAAATAATCTGATGGGCCTTGTTAAAAAAGTTTGAAAAGGTGTTTTTATCATTTTCAAATGTTTTATACATGTAGATATATGCTTGAGCCTGATAATGATTTATGTGCCTCCAATTTGGAGGATCCAAGGGTTGAACTCACCGTACTAAAGAGTTTTTGAGTTCAGTTTTTGAGTTAAGTTTTTAGTAAATTGAATAATTTTGTAAGCCGACTATCCTAATCTCGGATTGTATGATTTTAAAAAATTGAACCAAATAATATTTTTTTGTAAATACAGATAAAGCGTCTTTTCTGCAAATAAATAATCCAGTAGTACTCAGAAAAAGTTAATTCATATTTTGTGAGAAGGCTAAAATCGCTTTAAATACATTTGAAAAATTTATTTTACACCGGATTTCACACCAATATTTTTTTGCGAAAATATTTTTCTTTCGTGAAAAGCAACTCGATGTGTATGTGTGTGCTGATTTGGGTATGATGCAAAAAAACATTTACAGCATGTATTTACAGCTTTGGGTTGCGCACAGTGAAATTTTTAACTTTTAAACCAGCGAGTTTAACTAAAAACTAAAACAGCATGTACAAGCTAAAAATTTTTCGAGTTCAAATTTTTCAAAAACCCAATTTTGGCAAAAATTCTGAGGGAAAAATGGTTATGAAAATAAAAAAAAATTTATATTTG
Source organism: Oikopleura vanhoeffeni (assembly GCA_004367855.1). Lineage (NCBI taxonomy): Eukaryota > Metazoa > Chordata > Appendicularia > Copelata > Oikopleuridae > Oikopleura > Oikopleura vanhoeffeni. The sequence goes on along the minus strand of SCLH01000518.1, from coordinate 328,518 downwards.
ATATCGAAAACTCCAATTTAAATCAAAAAATAGAAAATTTTAAAACAACATAATTTGACCACCAAATGACAGAACAAAAAATTTCAAAAATTTCATGTTTTTCTTGCTTTTACACCCGGAAAAGCTGTCAATTTATTTTTCAATGTTTACTCTAGATTTAAGATTTTCTCCCGTCCGCAACCCTAGACATGCTGCATGTCACATTTTGGCTCCCATTCTTAGTTTTTGCAAATCTACCATCGGGCTATCAAAACGTTAAAATTTGGCAAGCACCTACGTGTTTGCCAAATTTAAACATTGTGATTGGCGGAGCTTAAATTCTGCAAAAACTAAGAACGGAAACAAAAATATGACATGCTGTACTTAGTAGATGTATTTTTTGGCTTTGGATTGACCAACTCATTTTAATATCAAAGCATAAATATCATTAAAATTGAAAAAAATAACAAATTAAACGTAACCATAACTTTAAAATATTTTTAATATTTTTATTGTTTAAAAAACCCAAATAAGTTTTTTTTCAGCCTAGTAAAACAAAAACTGTTCGATTTTTACACGGATTCGTGACATTTATTCATTTTCATTTCGATCTTATTTTTCTCAAAAAGGTTCCTTGTTCTCTATTTTTCCCGATTTTTGAGTAAAACCGATATGAGACAGTCTCATTGAGACTTCAAGAGCACTCAAAAAGTATCTGCGATACGTAACACATTATGCGTTACAATTTTTAAAGTTTAGTTGATGAGTTTTTATCGAAGATGATTTGATATAAAGAGCAAAAATCTGTTTCCTCCTGAACTTGACACCTAGTTTCAAAACTTTAAAAATAATCTCAACAGGTGGTTCACAGGTGATACATGCTCGACGGCCCGTCGACGACGGGGCGTCATTTGACCAGAACCTCCTGCGTTAAGATTTTTTGATATAAAGAAATCCTTTGGAAATACAGGTTGGGTCACGTGAAAAATGACGAGCCGATCAGCGGCCGTAGTACTTCTTGGAGATAGAAAATTATCCTTATTTTAGGGGGTAGCCAACGCAATAAAAGATGTTTTCTAGGGCGCGCGAGCGACAAACGGAACATCGCACGGACGTGTAAAAATATCACAAAAATCATCGGTACCCCCTTAATAAGTGTTTTTTTAATATCTTGATGGAAGAAAAAAAAGTGCGCTAGCTCCTAGTTTGCATCTTCTACAGCTGGCTAAAGTTAGTCATGAAAATTTGACCTTAAAATCATTTTTTTTGAAAAAATCTCAAAAACGAAAAAAATCCTACGTCTAAAATGACGAAAAAAAATTCTCTTCAAGATAGCTTAAAAACATTGATACCCATTTTTGACTTTTAAAATTCCTTATTTCAAATCGTCTTAGATTACCTAATTGACGTTATTTAGAACCCAAATTTAAAACCTGAAATGCATTTTAAACCATGTAGCTCAAAAAAATTGTATGACACTTTATTTTACTGAAAAATGCATATTCTAGATTCTAAATTTTGATGAACTTGGAAATGAGTCTTGAAAATGAATTAGAATGAATGAGCCCGGATTTTTGAAAATTTTTTCTTGGTCTCTGAAAAATTTTGAACAAATTGTACTTTTTCATTTTTCCATAAATATCGTAGAATTACAATGCTGAAAAACCTGTAACACCCTATACATGTAGAATAAATTCGAAACTAGTTGATAAATACAAAAATGTTGAATATTATTTAGAATGCTTAGAATAACGTTAGCATTCAATGCTTACGTTTTTCACAATTTTTCATGTTTTCGTTCTACAATCATTTCTCTCAAGAATTTTTTAAGAACAAGCGGTCAAAAATTTCTTTATTTTTCTCCCTGTATATTTTGGAGTAGATTGTAGAGTCAAGTCAAATAATCGCCTTGAACTAAGCTTTTCAAAAAACTTTTAATGACTTTTTGTGAGAACTAATCAGAATCCTTGCTCTGAATTTCAAAAAAATTAAAAAATGTTTTTTTTAGCGCAAATTCAACTTTTGATTCGAACAATTTTCTTTGTAAGTGCCCGGTCTCATTCTGTGTGACGACTCGCGTACTGTACGATTCGTACGGGCCGTACGGTACGTCCTAAGCAATAAACTCGCAGCGAAATAATATACATTTAGTTGAAAAGAAAATACATTTTTAATTGTTTTCATCGATGTCGATCACATGTTGTTTCGAAAAATGTTAACGGGTTCTGAAAGCGATAAACTAATGTATGACGCTAACATATAAATTAGTAATAATAATATATAATATCATATTATTAAATAATATGCTATAGGCTATAGCCTATAGGGATATGTTGAACAATGAAAATTTTGATGAACTAATGACATAAAAATTATACGTCATTAGTTCATCAAAATTGTCATTTTATCAAGAAGCTGAATGTCAAACGTCAGAATTTCTAAGATCGGTTGTTCAAAAATTAAGTTAGCCTGTCCACTATTAATTATCGACCTATAGAAATATGAATTGAGTGTTCTGAAACTTATTTGGGTAAATATGTACCAAATTAAAAAAAGTTATAAAATTTTTTTTTGGTCGTCCCGTTTTGATCAAAATATAGCGATTTTCGTATTAAATAATTTTAAAACAAATAAAAAATATTTATCAGTAAAATTCACACAATTTTTAAAAAAATTTCAAATTAATTATTTTTGGCCTTCAAACCTTGATTTTTCTACAAATAAAAGAAAAGTTAAAAAACAGGGATGTCCGTTTGGTCCAAATTTTATTTGTTATAAAATGAACCGCCTTGGTGACATTAGTTATCACCATTTTTGATATGTATATCTCTTTATCACACTTTTGTTAATATCTCGTCCCTACTACTTAAAAACACACTACGTTTGCTAATCAGGGACGAGATATTTACAAACGTGTGATAAAGGGATATTAAGTTGAACTTGCGTGGTTGATCTAAACCTCTCTCATATCTAAACCTTTTTTAAAATTTATTATATTTTTTTAAATTTTGATCTAATTTGCTTTACCTCTGACAGAATAATACTTTTCGACTTTTTAATTTTCTCCAGGCATTTAACTATTACATAGAAAGTTCATAGTCATACAATAAATCCGCTTCTTTCAAAAAAGATTAAATTTTTTAGTACTCATTCTCTGTTTCTGTCAAATAAACAATTTTTAATGTCAAATATTAATGGTGAAAAAAAAGTTATGCCATCTCATTTTAATTTTACAAATTACCTGTATCGAATTAAAAAATCTATATTTAACCTGCTCGACCAAAAATAATTTACTATATTCTCCAAAAAGTTCGATCGTTTATGACGTTAGTTGAAGAATTTTTCTTCAAATCTCAATTTCCCCAAAGTTCGATCAACAAATTTCAATGAATGGAAATTAAAAAATAACTGTATTACTGAGTAATTTCTGATTATCTAGCAAATTCACAATAAAATTTAAAATAGTTTGATCAAAAAATGAAAGCAAATGTATTATATCTAGGGTGCCCACTGGGATGCCCAATGGCCAAACTAAAAGTTTTCATGAGTGTGATTTGAGCTCAGGGGGGTTATCGTAACCAAATAAAATGATCTCAATGATAAAAAAGAGTTTTTGAGCTCCCCTAGTGGTCAGAAATCACTCTAGAAAACTCTATTTTAAGGGGGTACTGGTCGCTGGAATTGACTTTTCTGGATGAGAAATCAGCTTAACCGAGAAACTATGGGAAAATTAAGATTCGCCATGTTGTAGATCTACCCTTAAT